>VYXC01003297.1:130707-207358 GCA_013397175.1 Platysteira castanea
TGCAGTTGGCTGTATAATGAAGACAGCACAGAGATGATCCAAACAAAAAATTATCTGTAAAAAAGAAATTTATTTTCAATTTCATTCAGTTTCTTGTTCTGTATAAGCAGCTGTGCTGGAATAATGGAGGGGATGGGAATGAAATGTAAGGGAGAATAAGACTTCCCTTTGCAATAGAAGACCCTATATAAAATCTATGTTTGTACTACAGCTTTGTCTGATGGTGTTATAAAGGGCCTGGCAGGCCAGACCTGTTCTTAACACCATCAAACTTCTCTTCCTCAGAAAACAATTTATATATAACTTCAGATCACTTGTTTACAATTGTAGCATAAGCTATCAACAGCTTGTTGAATTTGTCTTGTCTGGCTTTATCTGCATGCAGAAGAGTGGGAGCCAAAGCAGAAAGATGACTAGTTTATTGTCTCACATAACATTTTACTGAAGGTATTTCTAGTGTTTTCCTGAACTTTCCATACAAAAAGTATTATGGATGCTTAACTGACAGATATTAAATCCTCTATGGTATAGCTCCTATTTTTTCAGTTTATTGTTCTTCTGTTCATCCCAAAGTTGTCAGAATATTTTTTCTATTTTTTCCAAAAGCCCGCTGGTGCTACAGCCAATGAAGTAGCTTTATTCTTTTTCCTAACTTTGTGATGTACGTTATAATTTGCTATACAGAAAAGAGTTTGAACAAAACGATGCATGTTTCACTCAGACCATAGATGTAATGAAGTTGCTTTTACAAGCAACTTTAATATATCTCTGACCTTCTCAAACTGTGAAAAAGGCTCTAGGGGAACCAAGAACGTTTGCCAAAACTGCCTAGCCAAATGCCTAAGCATATCCTCCAACCACACTCATAGTGCTTGAGCACAGCAAACTCGGACTGAGTCAGACTGACAGTGTTTCTAGAATAATTCTGTTTCAGATGTTAAAATTAGTGGATGGATAATGAAAGCACCTCTGCTGACTGCGAGTACATTAGAATAACAGAGCAAAACACACCACTGCAGACAGTCAGGAGACTAACATTAATCAAGGTGTTCACCTGTATTTTGTATTGAAGCTTCCCAAAACAAACAAAACCACTGAAAACATTATTCAAGCTATTACCAGTGGTTCCTTAGTCTTGACAGTACCAGCTCAATTCAGAGCTGGTTAGCCTGAGGATTCTTTCTCTTTACCGAGTAGTGCTATCTCTAGCACTCATCTTCTGAGCATATCCACTTGCATTAAAGTGCCTTTGTGTGGCAATACTTGAAAGCCTCCTTCAGAATTTATTGTGCCCTGTGTTTTAACTGAGCAGTTTTTGATATAAACCTTTTCTGCTTCCCTTGCCTATTCTCTCCTTCCCCTCTTCTCTACCCTTCTTTTTCCTGAGTAACTGTAGGGTGAGAAAAGAAGCAGTTTTGCATTTCAGTACACTTAATGTAGCCAAGAGGTTTGTTCATTGCTGCTTTGTACTTTCAGGCAAACGAGAAAATTTAGATTAATAGGTTGTTTATTCTTTTGCGTGTTCCTCAAATCAAAGGCACTGGATTGCATTATTAAAGCAGTTTTGTGTGGCAGGCTTGGAACTGTCCTCACTGAGCTGTACATGAAGAAAAACGATTGCTTTTCATCCCCCACTCATTATGCAGATTGGCACAGGAACACTGTTAAATGTGGTATCATGTACTATCACTTAAAGACCTTCCTTCTGTACAGCTAATGTTGGGCTCCAATTTCACAGGATGATCAGTCTTGGAAGAGACAAGGAAAACCCTAGAAATAGAAACACGTATGTCCTTAAATTTTAAAATTTTAAATACTAACCAGTTTAATAAACAGAGGTTTTGTTCAGATCACTAGTGACTGTCTGCTTTGCTGTGCTCTCAGATCTCTTCATTGAGGATTCTGTTCATTTGTTTCTCATCCATTCAGTTAGCAATAATGCTTAATTTAGGCTTTCAGCAATAATCTACCCAGCCAAATAAATAAAGAAAATTCTCAATATTTTGAGACCAGACCCATAACGGAAGGATCTAGCTAGTGTTGGGTAGCTGACTAAATGCATGACTGTCCTGTGGATGTTCTCTGCTGAATGGGCAGAAGTGTATCTCTGGGTCTCTGATTACATTAGGTACTCTAATTCCTTTTTCATTCTGTGACAGCAGAGTCCCTCCTGACCCAAGGCCTTCTGCTTTCAAAGTAAAAAGTCTGGGGGACATAATTTAAGGGTAGAGGAGGCGATGGTGTCTGTCTTAGGTAAATAGGAGGAAACAAGTTTCTTTGCCTTATTGTTCTACTTCAGCTCTAGCTAGTGTTTAGAGCAAGAAAGCACTACATTCATCCTCTTATGAAATGGCAAGACTTGTACTGTGTGCAACACACCAGCATGGCCAGCTGCACAGTGGGAAATAAGCACTGTCACAGATACCAGACTGGCTGAACCTCTGAACTTTCCTTGTGTAATATCAGGTATTCTTCAGTGAGAGACCTGATGCAGGATGAAGTAATTGTGATTTTTCTCTTTGTGTGCTGTGTTCCTGATTCTGCAGTCCTTTTTCCTAAATTAGAATCCTCTAGTTGGTCTGACTGAAATTTACATTCTCTCTGAGATACCAGTGCCAGATTCTCCAAGTCTGCCTAGAGAAAAGCATTGAAAGCAAACATTATGTAGGCTTTATAAGGTCTGTAAGTTCATAAGGCACACTGTCATCTTCCACTTGAGGATCATACAGAATTCCTCCAGCCACTTCCTTATTTCTCTTCTCTATGTTAGTTTGTATTGGTATCAGAGATTGCTAGGTTTTCCCTGTCAGGTAACCATTTTCTTTCTCCATGGCATCTCTACCGTTTTGGGGAATTGAGAGTGCTAGTAGTTTGTTTTGTAGGGGTTGGTTTGTTTGTTTTCAATCTCTACATAGAAAAGTGATGTGTCTTTTCTGCCTGAAACATGCAAATATACTAGTGTCTTGTAACTGCTATACCAGATTTCTGGGGACAGTATCAATTTTGGTCTTTTTATAACTTTTCAATTCTCTAGTTTGTTCATTCATGCCTTGTTTTCTCTTTGCATTAATGCTTGTAGGCCATGATAGCCAAGTTCATAAAAGAATTACAGATCTCTGTTTCTAATGTTATATATCACCTTAAATGCCTCAGACATGAATAATTAGACCACCATGTTCTTCTCCTGTTTTCCTAGGCAGAGGAGAAAACGTGACTGGATCCCAAAGATCCTGTGTGCAGCTATGTGTTTGATCTGTGACAAATATGACCATCAGTTAGCTGAACATTGTCACTTTTTGGGGAAAATAATAAATATTTTTATCTTTCTGCTTAAACATTCTAGATACTATTTTGCCTGCTTAAATGTACTCCTTAATTCAATTTTTTTTTTCCCTTATAGCTTTTGGACATTTTTGATTCAAGTATGGCTGTTTGGTTATATATCATTACCATTAATCTTGTGTTGGTGATCAGTAGTATTCACACTTAGAAATACTAACATGCTGAAATGAAGAAGATGTTATACTTGTATTATCTAGTCAAAACTCTTGTGTCCCTATTCCTGTTTTGTGTCTGAAGGCAAAAGCAACAAACTCCACTCCTGTGTCTCCACATATTCCTGCTATACAAGACACTTCTAGTAGTTGTATGGTTTTCTTTCAGTTTCCTAATAGGCATAATAGAAATTATTTTCAGTGCTTCCTTTTAACATCTAGAATAGTTAACATTTTTACTCAGACATTGAAATTAGAATCCAATCTGTCTAGCACTGAAAAGCTTTCAAATCTACACTGTATTAATGGAAAGACTTTAAAGTGATACAGACAGCAGTTCAAAAAGAAAAGGAAATCATGAGAAAAGCTAATTAAATTTCCAAATAATTCACTGATTTGTTATTTCAAACTTTAACTGCAAAGCAAGTAATGACCATCTTCCTTTTGCCGTGGCAGTGGCTGCAGAACTGTGTGTCCCTCATTCAGCAGAAGTCTGTTCTGGTCACAGCTGTGTATACAAAGCTGGAAGTGAAAATGAGATGTACACATAAAGGCTCTCAGTCTATTTCCCTTTGTAGCACTCATCTGTTTGTTCTTTACCAAACCCCAGAAAACATCCTCCTAAAAGGAAAGCACAAAAGTAAATAGTGGGAAGATTTGTTTTTTCTCTTGATAAACATGTCATGCAAAGTGACTTTCCAAACATATCCCATTTAGTGGAGATAATTTAGAAACCTTGAACTTCATCATTGTTTGTTGCCCACAAGCGTGAATCCTAAACGCCCCTATTCATCCTGTTTCTAGTTCCAGGATCTGTTAAGTCTTGTTTTGGCACATGGACCCATGTTTTCCAGTCCAAAGAGTCACTTTCTGTATTTTTCTAATAACTGAGGAACTGTCTCTTGCATTTGTCTGCTGAATGTCTCTGAGCGGTCTTGGAGATGGGTTATTTTTTGCTTTCCTTTTGGATCCCCTGTGTGTTAATAATTTCATTTAATCTTGAATCTCTTAAGAGCTAGCACTACTAGTTTCGGAGCCCTTAGTACTGCATGTAGGCGGAGACTTGGCACAGCAAAGCCTGAAGCAGATCCAGACAGAAGATAACTCATGTGAAAGACAACTGAAAGGATGGATGCTACCTTTAAACATGGCATGAAAGTAAGAGGAGCATGAATTAATACATTCATATAGCAGCCCCGTTTTTACCATCCACTTCACATAAAGTACTACTAAAATACAGCTACATCTGATGCAGTGAATTGAGATAGAGTTCTATTGCCAGAAACACCGGGAAGCAATTTTTTCCCCTTAAAGGCAGTATTAAGAAATATTTATAATTGCAGGAAGAAAATAGGACCTCAGCTTTCAAGCTTTGCTTTGAAAGATGCAGCACATTTCCTTTGAGTCAAGAACACATGCTGAAATACATTACATTTAAGTACTTCTTACAGCTATATTGCTGCACGATTTGTGCCATCTGATTTTCAGACTTGCTCCATAAGTCTTAACATCGAATGGGAAAAAAAGGGCAAATGTTGCAGGAAATAAAAGGAACATGTGTGTTCTAAGTCTTCAGTGGCTGGAGATGCTTAAAGAGCAGCTTTCATCTTACTCCTCCTCTGAGGGTTTACCATACTTGCATTTCCATGATGGTTTTTTTGCTGAACAGTCAGGATATTGTTGCATGGGAGATGAAAAAATGTAAGTGAAACCACAAAGAGTACAGTTGTGTTAGAGCAATGTAGCTGAGGCCCCAGCTGCTAGTAGAGGTTAGCAGTGTTACTCACTGCGGATGGCCCATCTCACTGATTATTGCTATTAAATGGGTTAGTCAGCAGTAACTGTGGCTTTTTAGGACTCCTGCCATCTTCTGTTCCAAATAAGGACAGTCCTACATCTTTTAGAGATGGTATTTTGTTTCTATTTTTTTGCGTTGTCTTCTCAGTAGCCTGCATCGCAGCAGCAATCCATCCAGGATTCTACAGAAAACAGATCATGCCTCCTTTAGGAGAAATCACTTGCATATCGTATCTAGTAAAAATAATTTGCTTACATGCTGTTATCATCCCACAACTAATCAGTTAAGTGATACTCCTTTTTATTGCTCCTGCCATGAAGATCCTTACAAAGGTCTTGAAGAGCCTGACCTCATTATGAGGCTGAAAAAGATTACACAACTGAATTCTGTTTTCAGTTTCAATAAGCCAGGATTACAGTATGGATTCCTCTCTACATCTGTCTTCCAGTGGATGGCCTTTTATTCCCCTCTAGAAAGCACTGTGCAACAACAAGAAAGTGTCCTTTTCTCCTTCTGCAACAACTTCCTCTTTTGTCTAGTTTCTTACACTTCCCTGATTACCATAATATATGCATAGCATCAGTGTTAGGGCATAATGCTGGAATATTTAGGACATTTGCCTGAACTTTCTTCCAGCAAAATATTCTTAACTTGTGGTTCATGGTAGATGGTCCATGGAAGTTTATTTAGCTGTAAAATAGGTGGCATTTAAGTTTAACTTTGATAAAGATGCATGATGTCCATGAGAAGCTTTCAGGATTCATGGAAAAGTTTAGAACTTTCTTAAAGAAACATTTTTTTAAAAGGCTTTGTTTCATTTTTTAGAAATTATTATCTATGCTAAATTCTTATTAAATATGTATTTCTCCATGTGAAATACAGAGAAAACTAACATTCTTTCTCTCTCTTTTCAATCTTAAAAAAAAAAAAATGTGGACACATAGCTAACTAGAGTATTGTAAGAGTTAAAATCAAGGGATATTACAGAACCTCAGCCAAAAGCATACCCTTAAAAGGGGCAGTTGGATGCCTTGTTGTTTCAGGTTTCTCTTAGTGCTTTCATTCTGTTCTGCATTCAGACCAGTTCTGTAGTGGTGGTCATTTACAATCATTAATCTAGCTCATTGATATTATAATGGGCTTCAAGCATTCCCTGTGAAGCTTACATGCTCCACTGCATTTCTTTCTAAATAACTAATGATGACTTCTTCAGTCTTGTCATTAACCAGATTACCCTTCTCCAGCCAGTTCTCTCATAGATTTGCTTTGTTTGAGGTTCATTTTCTTTTTATGTTTTCACACTTACAAAAGAGACTCAATATTGGTGTGTTTAAGACGATTTTACATGCCTGAACAACACTGCCCAAGCATAGGTCCAGATACCATACCTATTTTTATGAATAGAGACTTCAACTGTTGACTCAGAGGCTCCTGAAAACAATGCCCTTTCCTTTCAGACTGTTTTTCTAGGCATTATAATTTGTGAAAGAAAATGGGAGAAAACTAGCCCACAGTCTGGGTACTTGGGATTATACTGCATAGCCGGTGTATAAACCTCTAGTAAATATACTGTGCAGTAAAGTCAGAGAATGGCCATGCCTGCTGATGGCTTTCGGTTCTTGGAAGGTGCATGTTTATGTCAGGTAGTCAAATTCTCTGTGAACACAAGTGCACAGAGAAAGATGTGCTAGACCCTTCAGTGCTTTGTGAATCACAACCAGCTTCTTGAGTTTCAACCCCAGTGAGCTGACTGCTTTGTGTAATTGCATACTGGTGTCACTCTTGGTGGCACGTGGAATTCTCCGTTCTTCACATGCCTGAACTTGTCTCCTTCACGGTTGGGCTCCTGATGGATGTGTTTCAGAGAAGCAGTATCAGAGTACCTGCTGTGATGGCAGCTGTTGGTGAAGGTGTAGTTAACTGTTCAAAACTTTGCAGTGGATTAGTTAAGAGTTGATGTGGAGCAGGGACAGGAAGAGACACACAAGGCCATCCTTAGTCATGATATAAATTATGCTGAAATGATTTGTCTCTCTTCCATTGGGTGGTTGTAGCAGCTGCACTGTTCTTTGAATGCTTCTTCCAAAGCAGTCATTAAAAGAAGAAAGTCCAAAACATTCCTGTTTTATTTATTGTTCTGAGAAAGTTGTTGACTGTTGCACCTCATGCTTTTACATGCCACTTTGTGCCATGTGAACACGTGGGAGATTCAAGGTATTTGAAAATACCTAATTCTACCAGAACTGGTTTACTGGAACCTTTCACTGATGTTTCCTGGAAAAGTTGTCTAGAAAGAAACTGGAAATCAGTGAGATCTTTGATCTGACACTGCTACAGCAATCTCCAGCATTTCCGTAGTTCATTGTATGTCCTCCTTATCCTCTACCTCCTTTTTGTTTTAGGTCAGTGTCATACCTTTCTTCTGCTCCCTGACCCTGTGTGCATGACACAGATGAGCTGTGTGCCAGCTAACTGTATCTCTTGGGGCTCCTAAAGCAGAGAGGAAATACCAAGCACTAATTGAAGACTGGCCATATAGTCACTAGTCCTAGTACATATCCAAGGGAGGAGGGGTTGTATGTAAGGTCCTGCACTGAATGAAATACAGCTGCATACCACCTGCCCATTTACTCTGCCCATCTCGTGATGTGTAGCCATGAATTCTTCAGTTGTTTTGAAGATCTTAAGCTTAATGACAACTTGTTTTCTTGAGTACAGGCTGATCCACATCTTGTCTAAAGATTACTGCTGCTGTTTGAGAGGTTGGGGAAATGTTGATGGTGCCCTTCAGTGAAGTGTTGCCGGCATTCCTGTACTTCACTATTAAGAGTGCTGTGGGTCCTATTTCAAGTGGTTGAGCAGTCTGCCCCCCAGATGGCCAGAACTTCAACAGGAATGTTTTCTCCTTATTGTTTACAAGACCAATTAGCTCTGGCATTGGATTGATTATTTTCTACACGAGTGACTGAAAACTTGTCAAAGTGGGGAAAAGTCAACTGTTGAACAAGATAAAAGCAGGCTAAATCACCTATAGATGGGGAGATCTGCTAGTTATGTCTCTAGTAACATTACAATGAAAGGAAAAAGTAATTTCATAGTGAACACATACAAAAAAGTCAAATGTTATGGCATTTCAGTTATAAATTGCTTTTCACTCTGAAATGGTACCTTATTTCTAGTTTTCTAGTTTATCTGTCTTAGAAGCCAGTTCTGTGTTGCGTTGTTTTGGTCTGGGTTTTCTATGCCTCTGAAACATGGTGGGTAGTCATACATTCTCATACTGTAGTCCACAAAACCAGGCCTGTGTCCTTTAGAGAAAGCTAAATGCCTTTAGAGATCATACTCAATGAGCTGAGCATATTTTTAGGATTGTACATGCTTTGGAATATACATGGATTTATGTTTGTCAATGTTAAAGAAAGTTGCATGGAGAAATTTGGGTGTCCATTTAAGCCACCATCTGGTTCCTGTAGTCAACTATGTACTGGAAAATTTAAACCAGATTCTTTTGTTTGTCATCTTCTATCTTCTTTCTCTGCTTCTGGAAATACTGCCAGAAGTTGTGGCTGCTTCTCCTTTCTTACTGTGTGCTGTTCTTGCACTTCAGGAATTCTGAATTCTTTAAGCCCAAACTACATTCAAAGTCCCATTCTAGACTTAAAACAAGAAATGCAAGAGTTAACATTGTCTTAAGTGTTGCATTAGGTATAGTGTTAAGGTTCCCAAAGTGAAAAGAACAAACTTAAGTCATGTTTCAGGTTTTCTGTGGATTCAGGAATATCACACTGCATCAGTTAAACCCTTCCAATACTGGAATGTTTTCTTTACAACCATGAGAGCTGAAAACTTTCTCTATGTTTCTAATGAAAGTTTGAATTTTTCAGTTTGTGGATGTGCCATGTTAGCCACAAAAGCACGCCAAATGATAGCCTTGGACTGTACCTTTGGCACAGCTCGTGGTGCCCTGAGTAACATTCACTCAAAGCTGAAGTAATGCTGCCACATGAAACACTTCATACTAAAGGGTAATTATGGGGAATTTGAAAGGGACTAGAGGATGATTAACATTTGTATAAACAGAAGGAATCTGGTTTCTGGGGATAGAATTGGAGCAGTTCTGTATAAATTCATTTTCTGTTTTTGTTAATCTGGCAAGTGGTTTATTGATAAAAGGGCTCAAGATCAAAGTGCAGGAAAACAATCATACCATCTAGAAGATTTAACTCTTTTAAAAACCTTTCGCTTGCTCAAAGTAGGTTGCTACAAGCTTTGCTCATAATGGACCCACTTCTCAGTTCATTTCAACTGTCCTGGCTACCTGTTGCCCTGGTTTTTGTTACGCCTTCTGTTTTTAACCTTGGAGTCAGATTTTTTCACACAGTTTATGTAAATAATAGCCAGTGTTCACTTAACGGTATTTTTTGTTTTTCATTCCTTTTGTGATAAGAGAACTTTGATGAGCACCTTTCTTCTCCAGTGGGATTGAGAAGGAAGTGACATGCTCTCCAATCCCTTGTGGAGTTGGAATGTGTATATGAATGCGAGAAATGTAAATAATAAACAGATTATTCCTTCCTTTCTGCTGAACCTGGCAAGTGTGAAAGTGTCTTTATTGTGTCTTCCCAGACACAGCTACCTCCAGAACAAATTACTTCATTCTTCATATCAGGGGCAGCTGAATCTTTTCCTTCTTATCAGAGTACTTCACAACTAGCTTTCTGCTCAGTCACAAAGCTAATCCTCTCTCCTTGTTCTCTCTTGCAGCACTCCCCCAACAAATCTTTTTAGGTCAGTCTGCTTAGCTCTCCACTGTATTCGTCCTGAGTCCGACATAGGTTGTTCAAGGCAAATCTCACTAAATCTCTTTCACTCTTTGTTTTTTCACATCATAAACTGGGTCCTTCTACCTATTGTCAACAGGAGTTACCGAAGTCTGATGCTTGCAGCCATGCTCCTTTTGTAGAGTGCAAAACATCTTGTTTGTGAAGGCTGCTCACCTGCAGCAGCACCCTTACGTCCGGCAGGATTTAGCTTGTATTCTCACAGGCTAGGAGAGGCAATCCAGGGTGCAGCCAGTTCCTGCAGGTACCTTTCTATCTGAGCCAGACTGTAGTAATTCTGTGCATTCTTCAGTTACCCTGTCTGCTTTTGCTGTCATGTCATGTCAAACACAAAGGCTTCCAGGGTCCTTTCCCGAAGATGTTCTGTTCTGGGAGGACCTAAACAGTATCAGTGGAAAGAGTAGGTTTGTGGGGTAACCTGAATTCATCTGCCTGCTTGGATAGTAAGCAGGATGCCAAAAGTTCTGTCTTAAATGTGTCTGATACCAGAGTGTTCACAAACCATCACAGCAGTAGGGTGCAAGTACAGTAGGTAAAGCTGAACCTGCTTTTGATTAGGAGGATCACTAATCCTATGACATTGCCTTGCATACATCCTGGACTTTATGGATTAAAACGTCTTAAGCAGGGAACAATTTAAGCCTATCTAACAGTTTTTCTTTGCTGAGGAGGGGTGAATCTGCTGTCCTTATCCACCTTCTTCCCTCTTCCCTGTACCTGGCTGTGCTCTTCCACAGCTTGCTTTGCATGAGCTTTCAGCACATATTTCTGAGAGCCAGTGCAATTCACTAGCCCAGGGAAGAAGTTGAATTTCCTCAGTGAGGGGCCTGCCGAGTACCAGAGCTGGTATAAGGGGTGGTTCAGAACCATGTGGCCACCAGCAAGTGATGGGAAGGGAGAAAGAGGAGTGAGCCTGTCCCTTTCAGCAGGAGTAAGGGTTTAGGTTGGCTTACGTGCATGTTGAACTTCATCATCAGGAAGACAGAGTTAATGCATCCAGTTGTTAAAATAAGAAAATATATGCTAATAATATATAAAATATAGAAATAACATATGCTAGGATATAATGAGATTGAGCCAGACCTTGGTACAAAGCCACACTATTTAAAGCTACTTATGTCCAAGACTGCATGTAAAGAACAGGTTCTTATGTTGATCCATGATACAGATTTTACCATTATCCTCTTCAAACTGTTCACTAGAAAATCTTCCTTTAAACAATTAAGTTGTTTTTTATCTAACCTGGCATCAATCTTTGGCTTTTAAAGCATTTTCCTATTGCTCAAAAGTAACGTGGGTCTCTCTCAGTTTCCTTCTGATTTTCCTACACTCTTTAGACTATGATGTAATGATTGTGGAAGCTGTCTGTGCACTTCAAGAGCAGAATGAATCCTGCTGTACATGTCTTATATGAACATGCTTAGTCCTATGCATGGATTAATTTTTCTAGAATTCTTGGCTCTCTGTTTGTTATTAGCACTAGATGTATGGAGGAAATTAGGCCATAGGTATTCTATGAACAAGGCATGTGCAGGCTTAGCCTGCTAGCCAGATGATAGTTGTGAAGTTGCAGTATTATCAATACTCATGTTTATATTCATTTTTTGGTAAAATTGTAGTTCTGGTAGACAGCATGAGAACACAGACTTTTATTTTGGGGAGCTTTTGGGTTTTTTTGTTTTTTCTACAAGGTTGCAATCTTGCATGGATATAGAGAGAATCTTAAATATGATACACCAAAAACACTAAAACACTAAAGGCCAGCAAAGACTCTTCCAACACTTAAAAAAAATTAAATTAGGCTGTTCTCTGTTATATTTGCAGGAGACTGATTTACAGCTCTATGACTTTATGACTCTTGAATGACTTCATGACTGTGGTAGAAAAGCAACCTGTGGAAATTGTGTGTCCTACCGTAATTCAAAGGGGACAGCTACATTGCTCAGGGCTCCAGTCTGCTTGGATACTGGTTGTACATAAAAAATTATGGGCATAGGGAACTTTAATGTATATTCATCAAGGCAATCCTTGTGTTTCTGGGAAGCTACTAATGTGACTTTTTGGGGCAGATTTCATACACCAGCTGCAGTAAATATTCTCCTACTGCTTTGGGCATTTTTATAGCTGTCACAACGTTGTGACAATGTTGTAGATAGCTAGTTTTTGTGCTGAAAGCAGCCTAGATACAGCAGCAATGACTGCAATTCAGGCTAAGTCCTCAATATTTATTGGCTTCCTGGGTAGATTCTACAGCCTTCACTGAGCTCCAGGCTTCTATGTCTAGGCTGCTGTCACTATGAAAGATAACTAGTTTTAAGATGATTCAGGTGTGTCTACACTTCACACACAACACTGACAGCAGCATTAACACATCACTTAGTATTCCTGGAGTTTGCATCACTCCAGGTCATGTGCCATCTGTTAGCCACATACAAACCAGAAACAGTTTTAATATGTGCTTTAAAAGCCAGGGAAGTACAAAGCAGCTGCCTCCATGTTTCTCAAGGTAGGCCATTTTTATTCAGAAAGTGGTACCTTCTACGACTGTACCACATGGACAAAATTCTTTCTCCACTATACTTCTGAAACATGAGAAACAGTCTGCCTCAGGTACTAAAAGACAATAAACTACTCACAGGACAATCCAATCCGTGGGAAAGGGTTGGGATTTTGCTAGTGGCACGGTCTTAGCAGCAGTACACAAGCTAGGCAAGAATTTGAAGTCCAGTAGAGCAAAAATTATGCTGAATGGTTGAAGTACTTCCTGGTAAGCTCCTTCTTACTGAGCTGTTGTTTTAAAATTACTTCGGAATTTGTTATTAGTTCTTTTTTACTAGAAGAGTGAAGTGTTAATTCAGCTGTAAATGAACATGATTAACACAGAGACTGCAATCTCCATCCTTAAGCACATGATATGAGCAAGTTTGCTCCACTGCAAGGACATAGTAGAGTGTATATATCTCACTGCCCTATGCTGTGGGGTCAGATTTAAACACTCCATGATTTGCTTCATTTGCTACTGGAACTTGAGATGCAGTAATTTGTGGTAGCAACCAAAGTAGCAGTTGTGGATTCCAGTTTTCACTCATTCTGACTGGTACCTTCCTTCTTTTCTTTCTTTCTTCATCATGCAGCATTGAACTCTATTTACTCAGCTGTGGCCTGGAGACAGGAAGGAGCAACGTGGTCATGCACCAAGACTGCCCTTGTTTATTCCAAGCAGCTCTTGGCAGACAGTGTGGTACATGGGCAAATGTAATTTTCTGCATGGTCTTCACTGACCTTGCTGTAGGGGATAGGAAAACAGTGATCACAGCAAACTGAAGACACCTCCTAAGGTCTGTGGTGATACATCCCACTTCCTGTATAAAAGGTATCCAACTATAGTCTGAAAAATTGGTATGATTTGTTGGTCAGGCGCCTGGGGTGTCTACAGCTGAGTTGTGTTACAGCCTAAAAAAGTCTGCCTGTGTACTTCAGTGAATAATTTGGTGCCATTTCCCCAGGCTAAGAAACAAAGGGTTTCTTTAGAGCAGTAACTTCTCTGCACCACTTCAGCTTTATGGGCAGTTCCTGTCTAAATGAACCATTTACCCAAAGATTGAAACTTTAATTAACTCCACTTTTATTGACAACAAACTTCATTCTCTAATGTGCTGGTTGAAGAGGATCTCTGCCACCCTTTCCCAAATTCTTTCTGAGCAGACTTCTGATTTTATTCT
Source organism: Platysteira castanea (assembly GCA_013397175.1). Classification (NCBI taxonomy): domain Eukaryota; kingdom Metazoa; phylum Chordata; class Aves; order Passeriformes; genus Platysteira; species Platysteira castanea. The sequence goes on from VYXC01003297.1 coordinate 144,563, forward strand.
ATGTTGTTTTGTTGTTTTGTGGTAGAGGAGTAAGGATGGTGCTGTGATTAGGTATGAATACAGAGAAGAAAAAGACAGCATAAATTATTACAAGTTTTAAAAGTATGTTATTTCTACCAAGTGAGAGATCTTTATTCATGCCTCAAAACTAATGCTCTCTTAGGGCCCAGTTACCTTCTCAAGCTGCTTTTGTCTGTCAGTCAGACAGGGACTGAGAAAAAAGTGCAACTTTCTCTGGAAACCTCATGCTTCAAGAAAAACGCACCCCGAATTCCTTCACCTTCAGGGAGAAAAGAGGAGACTAAAAATCAAAATTAATTAAAAGGGCCTTTGCTAATTAAAGCAGGCAGATCATCCTCCTAGAGCCTGTCTGTGCTGAATGCACGAAAGATGCTTTGTATACTGCTGGACACCACACTGTGAAAATCTAAAGGAGATCAAAGAAGAGGAACAGATATAACTGGGCTAAGTAGGGAAAGATGTAGAGGGTAAGGTAAACAGATTTACTTTAGCTAAATGTTAAGTATCTATTAAGTAGATTGAATAAGATACAGTATGAAGAAAGGGTTATTATAATGGTCTGTTGACAAATAAAAAGTAATGAGCAAGAGGTATAAGTATGCATAAATAGTAATTTGAACTTAACAAAAAAAAAATGGAAATTGAGTATTGCATAAAGCTTCCAGTTGGTGTGACTCCTTTAGACCGACATGTAGACTTTTTAGCAAAGATCAGAAATTTATTGCCCAGCATTATTCGAAGCTAGATTTAGAAAGCCTTGAAGAGTAAGAGGTCCATACTATCCTGTTCAATTATGAGAAAGTGTCTGCTTCAAAAAGAGCTTTTTTATGCCCAAGTTCTCTGTTTTCATGTAACCTGCTTCCTGTGCTAGGCCTGTGGAAAATCACAGAATGGGTCAGTGACCACAGTGGGTCATTTGGTCCAACCTCCCTGCTCAGGCAAGGTCATCCTAGAGTGTGTGACACAGGATTGCATCCAGATGGTTCTTGAATATCTCCAGTGAGGGAGACTCCACAGCCTTGCTGGACAGCCTGGTGCATGGTCACTCCCACAGTAAAGAAGTTCTTCCTCATATCCATGTGGAAATTCCTGTGCATCTGTTTCCACCTGTTGCTTCTTGTCCTACTGCTTGGCACGATCAAAAAGAGCCTGGCTCCATCCTCTTGGCACCCTCCCTTCAGATATTCATAGACATTGATGAGGTCCCCTCTCAGTTATGCCTTCTCAACGTTGAACAGGCCCAAGTCACTCAGCATGTGCTCAAAAGGGAGATTCTCCAGACCCTTAATAACCTTTGTAACCCTCCACTGGACCTGCTTCAGGAGCTCCCTGTCTCTCTTGTCCTGAGGATCCCAGACCAGGATGCAGTGCTCCTGATGCAGTCTCACCAGGGCTGAGTGGAGAATCACCTCCCTGGACCTGCTGGCAATGCTCTTTCTAGTGCATCCCAGAATCCCATTGGCCTTCTTGGCCACAAGGGCATTGCTGGCTCAGGGACAGCTTGTAATGTCCCTGAAGGACCAGGACCCCCAGGTCCTTCTCCATAGAGCTGCTTTCCAGCAGATCAGCCCCCAAGCTGTGCTGGTGCCTGGGGATATTCTTTCCCAGGTGCAGGACCCTACACTTGCCTCTGTTAATTTCAGATAGTTCCTCTCTGCCCATCTCTACACCCTGTCAAGATGGGCAAAGAGGAACCATCTGAAATTCAACAAAGGCAAGTGTCAAGGTCTTTCTGAATGGCAGCCTGGCACTCTGGGGTATCAGCCATTCCTCCCAGCTTTTTGTCATCAGTGAACTTCCTGAGGAATCATATGTCTCTTCATCCAAGTCATTGATGAATAAATTAAACCCTAGTAGGCCCATTACTGAACCTTGGAGGACATGAAATTTGTGCATACATTACATGATCAGACAGTCTTGTTGAAAACTTATCTCATTAAACTTCATCATATATTGTTATGCACATGGCTGTAGCCCCAGAGTCCACTCAGGTAGAGAGCCGCTGGTCTAACACCCAAGGCACTGACGTGTAACATCGCAGTCACGGTGAGTTCCCAACATCCCCCAGGGAACTTAGTTTGCACATTGTTTAGTCATTGGTTTGGGATTTCCCCTCCCAGTTTTATTCATACCCTCATATTTATTCACATCTCTCATGCATATTCATGTTTGCTAGAAAGTTCTGTGTTACTCGGTATTTCATTGGTTGTTAGATGTTGAGCCCTCCCCTCAGTCTGCTCCATTGGTTGTATCCTCTTTGTCTCCTCCCAGTTACCCTAATCCTATCGGTTTTGATCCTTTACTCTGCCCAGCTCCGCCCCCATATAAAAAGTCCTGTCAAGTGCCATTTTCGCAGTTCTGTTGCTGACGTTTCACTGGAGTAAAGAGTTGGAAAGCACACAGAGAGTCCTCCTTCATCCTTTGCCTCTGCCTTCACTCTTTTGCCATTCGACCCACTGTCTGCTCCTCACAGGGAGGCAGCACGGTCTGCCATGCTGCAGCGAAGTCCTATTTCAGGACACCTCTCGCAGTAAAGACGCTGCGCAGCCCCGGGCAGCTAGCAGTCAGCGTCAGTGATACTTTTCTTGATGACTGTTGAGCTCACAAAATAATAGAGAAGAAAATTTTCTCTTGTGTCATGAAAAAGACATAGTGAGCTGAAAAATCAGTTTACTGTATGAGTTGTCCTGCTTATGGTAATTGGGACTTCTTCAATAATATCTTTTTGCAGTTTTACATAAAACTCAGTGATACTTTCCTTGAGGACATTCCAGGAACTGATTAACTAACATTGCAGGAGGAAATCCCACTATTCCACTGAATACCATCATTAACCCAAGCTCAAGTGTACATAGACTGAAGGACCAAGGTCATATCTGCAATAGAGAACAGGTTCTGATTTGGTTTTTGGCAAGAAATGACAGTATAAACAAGGTACATATGCTCCAAGACACGTGTAACTTCAGTGCAGTCATAGAAATTTAATTCTGCTCAATATTGAAGTTCTGGGAGAAAAGAGATTCTGATGTATTTATCCTTACAAATATTAGGTTGCACAAATCCCTGCAATGGTACTGTAGTTCTGCACAGGCTGGGACTTCCGTGTGTTAGAGCAGATTTCTGACTGCAGAATTGGCTGTTCCAGACAGAGAAAAATCACCTTTCCATAGCATGACCCTAAATCCAAGGTGCTTCATTAGATAGAAAGTTCTTCCAAGAGCAGTGCAAAGTATAGTACTCTAGAGAGTGTTTATAATGGATGTTAAAGTGTCTCAGCCATGTTTTTCAGCTGTGGGGCTTCCTGAACTGAAGAGAAAAATGATAGCTCTTGCTTCTCTTTCCTCCACTTCCCTGGCTAATAATGCAGATAAAGGCAAAGTCTGTAACTTGATTGTGGTGACAGTCTTCCTGCAGTATTTCTTTAATCAGCATTGAAAACATTGATTTGCCTGGGTTGGATGTTGCAATGAAATGTCCCTTTGATACTGTATCCTGCCTCGTGAAATGTCTGACAAAGATGTAACATTTTCCTTTTCTCTTGCTTTTGTTGAACTGCCAGGCTTTGAAGGGTCGTGGAGATAGGGAGAAGCTGTCATTCACCAGGGTTCAGTATTGGGGCCAGTCCTGCTTAATCTCTTTAACAATGATCTGAACAAGAGGATCAAGTGCGCCCTCAGTCAGTTTACAGATGACACCAAGTTGGACAAGTGTTGGCCTGCTCCCTGCAGAGGGATCTGGACAGGCTGGACTGATGGGCAAAGTGCCAGGTCCTGCCCTTGGGTCACAACAACCCCATGCAGCACTGCAGGGTGGGGGAAGCATGACTGCAAAACTGCCTGGTGGAAGAGGACCTGGAGGTGCTCATTGACAATGGCTGAACATGATCCAGTGTGTGCCCAGGTGGCCAAGAAGACCAATGGCACCCTGGCCTAGATCAGCAACAGTGTAGGCAGCAGGGCCAGGGCAGTGATTGTCCCCTGTACTCGGCACTGGTGAGGCCACGCCTCGAACTCTGTACCCTGTTTTGGGCCCTTAACTACAAGAAAAATATTGAGGTACTGGAGCATGTCCAGAGGAGCGCAACGGAGCTGGTGAAGGGTATGGAACACAAGTCTTAGGAGAAGCAGCTGAGGGAACTGGGGTTGTTTAGCCTGGAGAAAAAGAAGCTTAGGGGAAACCTTACTGCTCTCTAGTTACCTGAGAGGTTGTAGTGAGATGGGGGTCAGTCTCTCCTCCCACATAACAAGGTTAGAGAAAATGGCCTCCAGTTGTGCCAGGGAAGGTTTAGATTGGATATTAGGAAAAATTTCTTCACTGAAAATGTGGTCAAGCACTGGAATGCCCCCACCCCGGGAAGTGATGGAATGACCATCCCTGGAAGTGTTCAAAAAATATGTAGACGCGGTGCTTAGTGATGTGGTTCAATGGTGGACTTGGCAGTGTTGGTTAATGGTTGGACCTTAATGATTCTGTGAATCTAAGTTGTGGCTGTCATCTGAAGCAATGTTAATTATTTGGATGAGAGCCTAATGAAGACTAATATTTTTGTGGCAAAAGAACTTAGGCTCTGTACCTCATTCCCACTGCCAGTGCCCTTGAGATCCCCTCCCTGACTACTGCTTGGCTCTACTTCCACCTCTGGCTCTTTCTTCCATACTTGACATTCTTCTGTATATAGAAGTACTGCAAAATTGCTGCTGTTCAGCTAGTCGTCTTCTTAACTCCAGTCCACAGCCTTTTGGACTGTGAACATACAATCATGTAGGGCTTTTTGACATCAGGATGTTTCCATTCCCTTGGGATCCTATAAGCTTTCCTAAGAGTCACCTCTTTTAGACTCCTTCTGCTGAGCCACAGAGTCCCTTCTTGACCAGTCTTTCACAGAGCTGCTCTCTAACACATGAATCACTTGATTGGTTTTCTTGTGTTTTTTGGATCTTTCTTCCGTGCTTCCTATAATACAGTGACCAGATTTGTACACATTATTCCAAAAGAGACCATCCAGCTGCCTTACTGAATGCCAAAGTAATAACATCTGTGGTTTATACTCTGTAGCCTTCCATACACAACCCAAAAACCTTGTTTGCCTTTGTTACTGCTGCCAGATGTTCTGTGGATGATTTTCAAGTGTATTGTGGGGAATGTCACCATGCCAGTGAATTTCAGCAAATTTAAGGAACTTTGAAATTATTCCTTTTTCCACATGGTTATATTCAAGTCAAACCAAACTGTGTTCTCACTTGAAACTGCCCTGTTTTGGTTACCTCTTTTTCACACTGAATCACTACCTGTTACCAGTTTCTCTGCAGGAGCCTGTTCAATAGGATTTCCCCTTCATCAGGCCTCTTTCAGATTGTGCTGGAAACTCCATCTGAAGAGCCCAGCTCTGAAGGTCTAGGGAGCAGTTATATTGTCTTTAATACCCAGACTACTTGAATTGGGAGTAAAGGGAATATGAGGGTTTTTTCCTAGAGAGGAAGCAAAGGGAGGGAACAGCCTATAAAAGAATTACAGTGTTCTCACCTCTCTTTTCCTGCAGATTTGCTGACAGCACAAGAATACCACTGCCTGCTGCAGCTGCTCTGCCCTGACTTCCCAATGGAACTCACTCAGAAAGCAGCAAGGTGAGTCCTCATTCTCTCTTTAAAGGCAAGATTAGTCCTACGTGCATGGATTTAAGAGCCAGATCTGTGGGTAAAGGTGTGAACAGGGACCTTCAGCTTTTAAGGTTTTGGGGAAAAGAGACACCATCTTTTTAGGTTAAGAACGGAGTGTTTCTCTAGCAATGTGAAAGAGTCTATATTTAAGATACACAAAAAATGAAATATCAGTGGAGAATGCTGCTGTTGGCTCTACATTCACACGAATTGCAGATAAAAGAATGTTAGCCAATATGGTTTTAACTGACATGGTTTTCAAACTCTATTTCAAATACTGTTTACCATTCTAAAATGTGTTCCCCCTTGCCCCAGCTTCTATAATTGATCACATTTAAACACACTAACCTCTGAAGGATTGTCAATGTTTTAAAGTATGTTTGGTAAGAACATGGTAGCTAATCTGTTTGAAATTTTATTTTAATCTAGACAAGGCAAAAAGCAGATAGTTGGCTCAGGGCGTTGATAATGTGATATGGAATTTTTTACTGATTGTGCTTGCTGATTCCAGGGCAGCCCAGGCAGTTGATTATTAACTATCTGATATTGAAAATGTAATAACATACATACATCTGTTCAGTTGCTTGTCCCCCAATGCCAGACTAAGAAAGAATGCTAGCCCTTTAGTAGATATATCTGCTGCTTCTTTCGTGGAGGTACTCAAGCACCAGTCCTGTGTGCTGGTGTATATTTCATAGGGCTCCAGCTGAACTGAGCAGGAATTTGTGATTGTGCATGCAATGGAGACTTCAGCATATCTACACGTTGTGATGTTTGTGTCAAGGAATTTAGTCCACAAGGCTGCTGTAAACTAGAGGCCCCAGTCAGGGGCCTGCTGCACTGTTGTGCATGTGCCATAGAGACAGACAAGCTGGCTTTGGGAGCAGGTGTTGGAGAGAAATGAGATCTCTGTCAGAGGCACCGAGGCTCAGGTGGGGGTGACCCCACTCCTACTTTTGGCTGGCTAGAGATTTACTTGCACATTGCTAGCTCTGTAACAAGCTGATCTATTTGAACAATTTTAATAAAACTTGCCGTCTTTCTAAACTATCTCTTTGCTTACAACTGTTGCTCACGCTCTTGTTCTTTTTCTGGTCTGCACTTCCCATTGTCCTCCTTGGTCTCCGCCTGTTAGAAGGGTGAGCTCTGCAGACTTTCTTACATCACCAGTTGATCGAGTCTTTGCAAAACATGAGTGTCACATGCAAACCTACAGACATTGTTCTTTCTTCAGTCTGCACACCCCCAATGGATTTGTTGCTAATTTTCTTGGGAAAGGAATTAAATAAAGTAGCAGCAGGAGTAGCCACAGCATTCAGTGATACAGCGAGGACCTGCACTGGTGCTGCTGAGAAGAGGGCAGCCATAGCTGTAGTCTCAGTGCTGCATGACTGAGATGATCTCACGGCACGGTGCAGTCCGCTCATCCAGGAGCTGTTGCTATGCACTGATAACAAACACTAGGACTAAGATCAGGAAATGTCAGAACATAAGAATGGAGGCTACAACAATATAGGTTTTATGCACATGACATCAGAGAGGTCCATTTTTCTGTTCTTGGTGCTATGCAAATGCAGAAGTCATACTCAAAAAATGAACCAGGGTATCTGTGTCTGTGAGATTCCTTGGATGTTTTCTTCTTCAAATGGTTATAGCCATTAGCAGATTAAAGACTTTAATCTACAGAGATACCTTTGAGGTTCAGAGACACCTTTTGGCTTTTCTGATTCTTGAAATTGCAGGACAGAAAATGAAGGAATTTTTCTGGTTTGATGCCATGATTTTAAGATATATACCTGAGCACTGATTTTTGTATTGTAAGAGAAATACAAGGAACTCACTGGCCACATTTGAGTAGTGAGAGCCAAGTAGTTCACAGCTCCTATGCTGTTTTATTTGGTTGTGGGAGCTCATGTTGCACTGACCAGTACTAATGAAACTGGGCCTTGCAATTCAGTACCCTTATTGTTAAAAGGTCACCTAAGAGTGCAGATCTTGCCTGGTTTATATGTTTTGCTTATTTTTGCCTCCATGTCTCAGTAAATAAATGAAGTCTCTGAAAACTCATTTGAGCCAGCCTAGCTCTGAGATAGATTGTGTCAGTTAGCCTTTAATGGTAGCAGAAGATGGTAAAACTCCTTTCAACTGGCCTGGTCTAGAGCTTGTCCTGGGAACATCCTGTCTAGTATGGATTTCTGCGTTTTTAACCACAATCAGTAGATCATAAAGTCTCCCCACTGACACAATAGCAAGGCTTTCCTGCCAGCCAAACCCACTTGAACTCTGAGAGACCACTATACCCTCTACCAGAATGCCACAAGTGTAGGCATTTTTCTTCAGTCCTTTCCAAAGCTCCTCCTTGATTTTCATTATTCATTGAGTGCCAACTACTAACTTTTTAAATATATCTATAGCTTCCGGACAAGAAAAAAATGAATAAAAAATCCCTTGAAATATGAGATACCTGATGAACTTTTTTGAGTTGCAGTTCAGACTTTCAGATTTTGTCCTCAATTTTGGTCCTGCTGTCTAGGTTACAGTCTGTGGCTAGGTTTTTCTCCTTGACAGATATTTCAAGGAAGAGGTGCAGATATGTTGCATATGATGCTCTCTCAGCTTCCTTGAGTGCTAAGTCAGCTGGATATGTGGGGAAATTGCCAGCTGCAGTCAATCTCCTCATCCGTGATTGTCTTGGATTTAAAGACTTCTCAGTATTTCTGGCATGCAAACTCTTGGGCCAAGCAGAGTCAGTAATCCAGCACCAGAGTGCACCTGCTTCTGTTTAGATGCTCTTCCATCACATATGTCCTGTACAGGCTTCCTCAGAAGCTCCTTGCTGTCTTTAACAGCAAAAACTGTCCAGCAAATTCTCATACTTCCGTGTACTTCCTCATGCTCTCCTCTAAGTAAGAAACTGGGACTTGGTGCTGCAGAGCACTGCCCTTGACCAGAGTTTTAGATTTAACAAGTGAAATGAGTTTCTTATTATGAAGGTGATGTAATATTGTCTCTCTGCATAACAAATATGTAAAACCACTCTCCACTGTTGTTTTCCTGCATCTTTGAGAAGAAAGCTTCAGTGCTTTGAGGGTATCTGGGAAACAGACCATCATTTCAAAGGACGGAGTGCAGCTCATCAGTGATGTGGCCAATCGCATTTCCAGTGCTTAAGTAGTGGTTGGAAATGCCAGTGGCTAAGCAGTATTGCCTGAGAGATGAAGATGCTCTGCCTGCCAGCTTCAAAGCTATTTCCTTGATGTGGCCACTGACAATCTCAGTAACATGCTTATTAGTGAGAATTAAGAACTGAAGCTACTGCTTCTTTAGACAGGAGAAGAGGAGGCTTCTGGAATGTAATAAATAAATCAGAAGCACTTTGACATCTTCAAAGGGTTTTGTTTTAAATACTGGCTTTTCTCCTGGGGACCCTCTTAGCCCCAGTCTTTCTTCTTCGAGATAATTAATTCAAGCTGCTCTACATGTTTGATTTTGCCACAGTGAACAGAACTGGTCTGAGTGGCAGGGAAGTCTTGCAAGATCCTATGTTCTTCTAGGTCAGCCTCCCACACAGCTCCCTGGAGTCTTTTACATGAGACAGAACAGTGTTTCACCAGCAATGTGTTTAGACAATTGATGCTGCAGGAGTTGGTGCATAGATTGCATCTGGCCCTGTGTTCAAAAAGGTCCTACTGGATGACCAATACTTTGGCTATAATGAACTGACAATCCTCATATGACACAGTGTGCCAGATACTGACTGTACAGGTTCAGTAGACCTATACGCAGCTGAAAAGAAATACCAATTGCCTTTCTTTAGCATTGCCTGAATACTCTGGGTTTTTTTCCATCAAAGTGGAGTATTTTCTTCTGTTTTACAGTCTAAGCTGTCATTGATCAGACAAGTTTGATTTTCCCCACCTCAGAGACTGACCTTTTTATCCTTAAGTAGTGGTGACAGTGACCAGAGCATTGTTTTTGTTTTCATTTTGAAGAACATTTTTGCCCTGAAATCCACAGTTTTTTTTTCCTGAAAGGAAGAGTTGAACTTTGCTGTCACTTACATTTCATCTTTATGGCCTGTGGCTGGCATTTTCCATATTCAAGAAATAGGCTTCAAAATAGGGATGCATGTAGCTCCCTACATTCACCTACGGCTTAGCAGGGAGAAAGAAGACTCTTCCTGGCCCAAGAAGTCTTCAGTTGCCATCAAATTTGACCTGATAGTCAAATAATAGACCTGATATGAAAAGAGACCGATTCTTTTATTGGGAAGGGAGGATAGGGTGTTCAGAGTGTGCAATTAGGAAACTGATTGTTGGTGCAATGTTATTTCCTCTGTAGTCAAGTAGAGTTTGTTTTAGTATAGATGGTTAATTGCAACTGTTGTGATCTCTATGAATCTGAAAAATATCCCAGTTAGATGAATTCTGGTATACAGAGGGATAGCATGAGTCTCGTTCTGTTTACACCAGTTTACTACTTGTGTAACTGTCCTGTCTGTAGTCACAGTTAGTCAGAAGCTGGACTTCGATGATCCTTGTGGATCCCTTTCAACTCAGGATATTCTACAATTCTATATAACCATGTAAACCAGCCTTGCAGTTTTTTGTGCCAGTGTTTGTTCCATCATGTCCACCAGGCTTTGAATGTCACACTGCTTTGTTCACACTGTAGCTGAAATGTGTGATTGACATTCAGGATCTTCTCACTTCGGGTTCTTAAGCTGCCTTCATTTGATATTAAGGACATCCACGTTCATGCGGCAATGGATGTTCCCATTCCTCTCTCCTAAATTCTTACACTGGGCCACTAGCAATTCTCAGTTGCACATAGTTCCTTAGCTGCATTTTTCTCAGGATCTGGGGTTCCTGGTAACAGACTTTACTTTTTTTGTAGATGCTAAACTGTTTCTCTTATCTTATCATAGGATTGTGCTGATGGATGATGCAATGGATTGCCTGATGTCTTTTTCTGATTTCCTCTTTGCTTTCCAGATCCAGTTCTACTACGCAGGTAAATGCCAGGAAGCTGTTGACTTCTCCCACTTGTAGCATTACAACTTTACAGGTTCCCAATCTTCGCACTTTTTTGAAACTTGAAAGGATAAGGTTTTTCACAGAAAATATATAGCTAATGGAATCTGCTGATGAAAAGCATTGCTGATGTCAAGAGATTAGGAGACTTAATGAGGAGATTCCAATTTTTTGTGAATAATGACATACCTGCAACTGCTGTGTTATATGCATGTATTTGTCTTGGCCTTGAGACATAAATGTCCAGCTTTATCTAGACTATGTTAACACCTAACAATTAACTTTTACTAGGAAAATTTTTTTCCCTTTCTTTAAGGAAATTATTCAATGCTGCTGGAGACGGGATAGGAAAAGCCCACCAGCTAGTGCCTTTAAAGGAAAAGGAACTGGACAAATATATATATAATTCTTCCCCTTAATACTTGCCCAACTATGAGCTGGTTTCAGCTCAGAGAGTTTCTGAACTGGATATAATTTTTATGAGTTTAGGAACCCTCAGTGGACTCCACTCCCAAGAACTTCTCCAACCTCCCCTTGAAATCACATAAAATTTTAACCTCCATACCTTTTGGTGAAAAGTTGCACACTGTCCTGTGAAGAACCACCTCTCTTGTTTGATTCAAGACCCCCTAGTTGGAAAGCAAAAGGAACAGATAATCCATATGAACATTCTTCATGTTGTTGGTCATTTATCATATTCTATCTCTCTTCCCCAGTCTGAGTTTTAACTAGATGGGATACTTCTAAAATTCTTGGCAGGAAAAGTACAAATCAAATAATATTGGTTTGTGTGTGTGTATTTACTTATGCTTACCCACACGTATACATCTGTAAAATTCCCAGACATCTTTAAACTTAAGTTCAGGAGACAAGGTGGAGAAACTTGGATGAGCATTCAGGTGTTTGTCCTGTGTGGGAAGACTGCTTTAAAATACATTGGCCTGTTCACCCTATCCCCTCTAAACTGTGGTTGAGGAATGAGAATCTCATTCAGGACAAAAAGGGGGAAGCATTAGATATGCTCCCAAGCACTGGGGACTGCTGGCCTGCCACTTTCTCATCTCCTGGCACTCAGCACTTTCTAACATAAAGCTCATGGATTTCTGTCCACTCACACTGAAATAGCTCCCTCTGATGGACATAGCTCACGATTGGCCGCGACCAGGTGAAACGGGCCAGGTTTGGAGACACTGGTTAGAAGGTTTTGGAAGCGTAGTCTGTGGCCAGAGAGTAAACTTGGGTGGCCTTCTGAACTGATCCAACCTATGATTTCCCATCTTTTTACCAGTTAAGAGTCAGCTGCTATCCCTAAAACAAAAATCTCTTTTTCTCAATACTTCTGTGTATATACTTCCCTTGTAACTGTGCTGTGCGTTTCACAACTTTATCCATGACAATTCATGGTAAAACAACAGTTCAAAATGGTGATTTTGAGTTGGGCAGAACCAGGCTTGTAATGCCTTTAGTCAGGGACAGAGAATGTGTTTGGAAAGTTTTCTCTGATATAACAAAAATTTCCATGGAGCTGCAGAACCTCAGCACAGCCTCAGGGCCTGCTGACATCCTGACTTTCCTCTTCACCCACCTCATGCACAGCGTTGCAGTTCCATTCACTCGGAACTTAAATGCCACTGGAGTCCTGGCAAGCTCATTCTTGTGTACACACACTCAAAGATCCCATCCCTGTCCTGTTCACCCAGGCACAGTGCGCACACGCAGCCTGTCATACGCTCTCCCACCAACCCACACACATGCAAACCACTCCAAATGGAATCTAGATTTGTAAACTGCTGACCACATCCATAAACAAACTTGTTTAAAATTAGACTCCTGCAGTAAACAGTGGGTAGTATGAGGAGCCTGGGGAGAGGCTTTCTGCCAACTCTAGCCCTGACCTGCCCTGGCCCTTCCTCTAGATCCTATGTTATATTTACTTTGGAGCAGCACAGATACAGCCTGGAGCCCTAACTAACTTGCTCCCTTTCCTCCTGTTGCAGTTCAATATAGTTTGCTCCCAACTTGGATGAGTTCTTCATCAGTGTCAAGAGGTGGAGCAGGAAAACATTTTAGACTTCACAAACTAGTTTTGTGTTTGACATTAAGCTTTCACGCTTCACTGTTTTATCCATGTGCTAGCTAGCCTTTGTTCCCTTGAGGTGAATCTTCTCAACAGTGAGTGACCTCTCATAATCATCCTAATAAGAAGAAGACAGCAACTTCTATGGAAATGGCTGTATGGGCCTGCATAATATCTGTTCTGAATATGCAGGATGCTGTAGAGTTGTGTTTATTTCCAGTTGGTGCAATGTACAACACAGAACAACAGTTTAAGCCACAGTCTGATAGGTCAGGAGGATGCTTTGCTGGTTCCAGCCCTGAGTTTTAAATGGCTTTCTGTTCTTTTAGAGTTCCTGGAAAGTGTGGCTGCCATTTATCAAGACCTACTGGCTGGTAAGAATCCAAATACTGTGATTGTGCCAACATCATCCTCTGGGCAACATCGTCAGCGCCAACCCCCAAACGACTGCAACCCACTCGAAGGAGTAGAGGCATCTCTCTTCTACCAGTGCCTGGAGTCCTTGTGTGACAGATCAAAATACAGGTACGAATGGAGTCTAAAATACAAATTTGAAGTCTCTATCTCTGGAGACCCTTTGTAAGGTTGGAGCTGCGAAGAAATAGAGGACTTTGAACAAGCTGATATTCCCATATGGATCTCATTGAAGTATGAAGGGAAACATCATAGCTGAACAGCTTTAACCAAGTAAGAGAAACTATTTCATGGACCACAGAAACATGGGTTTTGGACTGATTCTTGAAGTAATAGATTGGTTGGGGTCTCTGCTCTCTATCTCACTTCTGCATTGACACTTTCATCAAGGAGAGATCCATCATGAGTTAGCTAGAGGAGATGAACAAGTGCAGTTGTGTTCTTGGGAGTTCAAAGAGCCCACTGGGTGGATGGAGTATGAAACCTTAGTACCTAGGCAAATTCACAGTGTCAGTCTGTACCTGAGCCTGTGTTGGAGCTGATCTCCAGCTACAGATCCCTGGCTCAAGACTAGCTTTAGTTCAGCAGGGGATGGAGCAGTACCAGACCTTACTGTATAGCTTTGACAGACACTTCCATCATAGTTTCTTGCAGGTAGTGAGCATACACCCTCCTAGAAGGTCATGGTCTAGAAACACAAAATAACTCAGGACACAAGTTCCACCTGGTTTCTTCTTTAGGTTTCCAAATCCAAATTTGTGACCCACAAAATTACTGCTGAACTGCTGTCCAGTGCTACAGAAATCAAAGCATGGAGTTGACGAGTTGTTTTGTTCTTTTAAACAACAAAAGTGCTACATTCCCTGTATGTCCTGAGAATTTCAGATGGGAAGAGTACTGTGGGCCCATCTGGTAGGTCAGGCTTTGCACAACATTATGAGGCGAGCCATTCCCAGCCTTTCATGCAGTAGCTCAGTACTCAGTCAGGCTTTGGTAACCACTTCTGCCTGAGGGACCACCAGCCCACCCCCACATCTCCCAGGGGTACCACTACACCACTGACTGTTCAACACACTTCCTCTTCATGAGGCCGTTTGATTTTGTATGACATCCTTCAAGGAGTATTGGTCAAGAGCAAGAAACACCATGAAGGTACTGCTTAGAACTCAAGACTAGGGGTTAAGGTGAGTGTAGAAGAGATATGCTAATTTAGTCCTCACCTAAATAGTGTTCTCTGACATATTTAGGCTATCACTGGAGAGGTTTTCTTGCCCCTTGGATGACTATCACTGATAATAGTGTGATAGCAGCATCGCTGAAAGTGTTCAAAAATGTATAGATGTGGCAGTTAGGGACATGGTTTAGTGGTGAACACAGCAGTGCTCCATTAACCACTGGACTCAGTGGTCTTTGTCTTTTCCAAACTTAACACTTCTATGAGAGTTTATTGACTTCTGAAAGAAAGTATTTCCTAGGGGATTTTTGAAAGAACATGCTAAGGGTTGGGATATGTATGCCTCTGAGTGCATCTAGGCTTTTCTCACTGTCCTTGGAATGAAGACAGGTAAGACTGCCCCTAGGGGTGTCCCCCAGCTCAAAGGTCTTGCTTAGCAAATGGGGAGCAGATGCAGTGCTCAATAAGCAAGCTACTGGTTATTTGTTTTAAACTGAGTCAGGGCAATCTGACAGTGTTACAACAGGTGAAAGGGTTTATTTCTCCAGTTTGAGCTTGATCTTAGAAAAAAAAAGATTATAATTTGGAAGACAAGATGATCTCTGTCTCTCTTTTCCTAGCTGTCCACCTTCTGCTCTTGTGAAGGAAATGTTGAGTAGTGCACAAAGAATGACCTTCTATGGATTCCTTATGGCTCTTGCAAAGGATCAGGGCATCAATCGAGCCCTAGGTAAGACTCCTCTGAATGATACATTTTTCAGTCATTCTGTATTTCTGTGGAATTTCCTTTATAATTATGACCCACATTTTACACTGTCAGGAAGAGAGTGAGGGAAAGTTTTTCATCTTTTTGTTGATAGATTAACTTTTAAAACATAGCACTGTGCCTTACTCTGTCTGCCTGAAGCTGTGAAGCTTCCGCAAGGATTACTGAATTGAGGTGCCATCCTATGTTTTAGCCCTTTGTGCTAAACAGAATTTAAATGGCTGCTCTCATCTTTAAGAAAAGAAGGCACACCTAAAAGAAAACCTCTGCTGCTTCCTTGACTCAAAGGTTCAAAGCCCAGTCTTTCCCACCTCTTCCCCATCTTCCCTCAAGGCAGTGTGATCTTGCTAGTAGCTCTGTATGGCCTGCTGCAAATCTGATCATAAAACACGAACTGCTACAAAAATCTGTACCACACTGCTGTGGGAACCACAGGAATTACCAACCAGCATCTCACTGCTTGTTTCTATGTTGTGCTGGTTTGGAGCAAGGAATCAGTGTTGCATTGGCAAAGGACAGTATGTAATCCATCCATAATTCACTCACAGTTTCATATTTCCTCCATATGGCTTGTTTGTGCTCTTCCTCCTCCTACAAAGAGGAACAGAAATGGCTTTTCTGTTTGACAAGACTGTATGCAGGAGATAAATTTAAATGGCAGAAGCAGGGAGGGAGGGGGATGTGGGGGGGTGTTCCCAAACACTCATCTTCACTCATCTCCACTCAGCAAATCACCTGGCCATTAGGGGTAGGCTCTGTCTGTCTTTGGGTAAGTATCCTCTTCCTCTACTTCTAGGCCTGAGTATCTGCCAGCCCCTAATTGCAAAGACAAAACTCAGTGAAAAGGTGTACCATGCCTGAGGGCTGCTTCTTTTGCACAGGTGTGTGTCATAGTACAGTAAAAGTGTGCCTTCCCTGGCTGAGCCCCTTCTTACAGCAAACCATTTAAGCTGCTAATGCTCCTCTGGGGCAGGGCAGATTATATATCAAAGGTGCATGAATACAGCCCTGCAAGCCCCTCTGCAAACAGGCTTAGAAAGCAGTGTATTCACTGGGAGGAAGGTGATGCCTGGATGGCAGCAAGCAAAATCTTTTTTTCCTTTGCCCTATGAAATCCACTTCTAGTCAAGCACAAAGAAAACAGATGAAAAGAAAAAAAAATCCTGCCCACAGCCTCCATTGTGCCATCTACAAAGTGAGTGGGTTTTCGTTTCCATTAATGTAGGCCCGTCCTCTGGCCCTCTGCCAGTCTCCAGCTGAGGCCTCTCTCAGAGGAGGGGCAGCAGCCACAAGTCTGACAGGTGCTAGCATTTTGGCAAGGAAAGGAGGATTCTTTTCCTGGTGTCTTTTAATCTCTCCTGAAGGGTGATTTCAATAGTCTTTGGTCTGTAGGGGATCAGAAGCTCCCCAAAGCCCTTCGGCGAGAGCTGTTTCAGGCAGAGGAGGTTTTGGTCTCACAAAGGCAGCAGCTCCTCTTGAGGAACAGGGATAGGGATTAAAGCAGCTTGTTCAGGCTGGGACAGTGCCGATGAGTTTTCCAGGCAGACTGGAATCTGCAGTGTATCTCCAATGTCAATGTTGATTTGTGAATTCTTTAAGTGCCATTTATTGACTCCCCCAAGTAATTCTTGTGCCCTAGAGCCTTCGCTGTGCACTCTACAACTACAGAAACGAGTTAAGCTTTAGTTGCTTATTCTTTTAATTGAGCCCATGAAAAAAAGCAGGCTGGGATGCTTCTGTGGATCTCCTGACACTGTTTTGCAGTGCCAGTTTCCTGTTCATTTGCAGGAGGAGTAGACCAGAACCCAAATAAAAATGGGGGAATTGGTTCTGATCTAAACTTACTCTAGTTTTCAGGCACTCATTGCTACATTTTTGATGACTGCTGCCAGCCTGCCTCTGTGGGACAGGTGGCTCTCCAGCCTCTCCTTCAAGAGCAAGGTAATAGAGCCACAAGGAGTACAAAGCCCCTTCCGAAAGGTACTGAGTGTAGCACCCAGGTCTCCTGAAAAACCTTAGAAAGAGTATTCCTCACTGTACTGTTGGTATAGATTATAAAATGGATTTTTTGTCCTGGTGTGCAGTGGTACTCTCCAGGCTCTGGTAGGTAATCTCTGTGCTGTTCTCTGTCATTTCTGTGCTGGCTGATCACACTCTCCCATGACCCCTATACAAGGTGGAGTTTTCTAAAGAATTAGGAAGGAGAGCTCTCCTAAGAGCGCCATCTTCCTCTCTGGCTCTGCTAAGGTTGCAGTGTTTTCAGAGAAGAGCAAGGATCATCAACCAGCTGTTCCAGTCCTGAACTATACCATGTCCTTCATCTGAAGTAGGGTTTCTAATGTGAAAAGGAGCATGCTGATCCTATGCTGAGAGGGTACCCAAGTACTGGCCCAGCCTCTCATGCTCACACCTAGACAGCAAGCAATGCTCGAGCACAGTTCATCGACATTTAACTCGTGTAGACAATGTGCACAAGAGTCAGACCTGACTTTCCTGAGTTGCAAAGAAAGCTAAAGCCTGGAGTGTTAGATCCCCAAGACCAGTGTGCCACGAGAAACACAGGTAGCACAAAAATAGAAATTTCCCTGGGTGGTATAGCGCATTTCAGGCTGTGGCACTGACAACACCACTATTCTTACTCTCATAGGATCTGGAACTGGTGACTATACTGGGCAATGAGCAGAGGCTCAAAGTTGACAGACTACTCAGTAATTTTGTAAAGTGAATGAAAACTGCCAATCCTCAGGCTTGTAGGAAGTGACACTACTGAGGCTGCCTCCCATTTAGTCTGAGCTCAGCTACAGCACGTGTGAAAGACACAGAAAATGGATCATCATTCTTTTATCTATGATCCTCAACATTCAGTGTCCATTTCTCTAATAGGTATAAAGAAAAGTGTTCTCTGTCTTGCAGGCGAGATTTTGGATGCTGCTATGGCTTAAACACTTTTCTTGAAGAATGAATAGCCTAACTCTGCTCTGATACTTATGTTGGTTGTTTTTTTCCCCCCAGGGGCTCTGCCAGATAAAGGAGACTTGTTTCTGGACCCTGCCATGGATCAGGAACTTGAGAAATTGTAAGTGGAATTGCCTAAACTAGGAGGTAAAGCAACAGATTAAAGACAGCATGCTAAAGAAGAGTGTAATAAAGTACTGTTGTATTCCTCTGCTTTACTACAAAACAATAGAGCAGCTAAAAGAACAGCCTTAACAGGAAGAGCTTCTTTCTTTGTGGTGCCTCAGTGCAGTTAACAAAGAATCTTACAAAATCTTCAGAAACAGAGGGGAAGAGTGTGACTCAAAAAGGAATCTAGAGGAAACAGCAGTCTCTAATGAACAGGGAAACTTTGCTTGGATGGTGAAAAGTAGCAGTGTTGGAAGGAACGAGCTCAGCCCAGAAGATATGTTTAAACAGGAGAAGATTCACATAGCGAGTCTGGGAGGTACCAGTGCAAGGTGTTCCCCCTCTATGCCATGAACATCTTTCCATTCCTACGCTAGTTTTGTCTTCCTCCCAGGTTGACTCCAAGAGTGCTGCATTAAAAGTTTACGCAACTTGCTGCCAAAGCATTTGTCTTTTCTCTTTCAGGGTAGCTCAGGTTTCAGGGCTTTCTGTCTCTGGTCCTGCGAGCTCCAGTGCAGACACAGTGAATATGCCTGTTCGTAACTCACCCAGGATTAACTCACCCTGGAAACCTCTACACCATCGTCGAAAAATGGATGCTGAGAGTGAAGGCTCCAATGAAGAGACAGACTCCTCTGAAAACTGAAGGTTGTGAGGGTGGGCACCATTCCATCTTGGGTTTCCCCAGAACCCACTGGAGCAACAGCACCTCCTCCCAGAGGATCTGCTCTAATAGTGGGTTCTGTCTACATCACCAGTGTGTGTGTGTGGCTGTGCTAATCCCCAGTGCCAGGTTCACTCATCTTTTCCCAGGAACAACTTGCCTTTTTCTTAGCTCCAAATCCGTGCAAGAATAGCTCCGCTGCAGAAGCCTTTTACAGCTGCAGTTATGCTTCCCTCTGCTGGCAGGCAGGACAAGGCAGCAGCCGCCAGCTCTGCCACCACTTGGAACCAGCCGGGTGTGCTCTCGCCGGGGCGCTCCCTCCCAGTTCCGCAGTTCAGCAGGTGCTGAAGCAGCGGGAGCACTAGCGCAGGGCACTTGCCAGTTTTTTGTTGTGTAGCTCTGTTCAGATTTGGCCCACATAATAGAGTGGTTAAATGGCCAGCAGCAGCTCTGCAATTGTGTTCCGTTATTATTCCCAGTAAAGCTGCAGCTGCATATGATCAAAGGTAAGGAAATTCCTGAAGTTCCTAAAAAGAGGAGCTTAGATATTGCCATGCAACCTGTCTCTGCTTTGTGCTTTCTCCTCCATGGGTCCAAGACTTGCCAAAGCAAATACAGCAAATAAGCTAGATTGCAATAAGTACTGCATGGTGCTGTCTGGCTCCATTGCTGTCCTGAGTGCCCTTCTGTGAGGTCTCCACTCCCTTCAACAGCATGTTACGTTCATTTGGAAAAGTGAATTTCAGAGGATTTGCAAGAGAGGGAGGGGGTCTTTAAATTCCTTGGCCACAGGTGGTATGGACTGAAAGCATGCTGCTGGGTGGGCAGAAGCGCTACGGGAAAAGGAAGCAGTCCTCAAATGAGATCGAGTTGGGATTTTTTGTAAATACTGGTACTGTTGTAGCAGTAGCATAGCCCTTAAAACTTCAACAATAAGTAGCATCACATTGCATTACTGGCAACCAATGCAGCAGTTTTAACCTCCATAGACCCGAACACTTTATCTAGCCCAGCTCCTGTGCCCCAGCTTGCACAGACTAGTTACTTCCTGGGGAACTTCAGTTTCTCATGCTTCTTTGAGAGCCTCCTTGCTCTTGCTGGTCATGAAGTGCTGCAGCATGGGCTAGCAGGGGCTGGTAACCCAAAGCTTGTACCAGGGTGCCAGCAGGGTTATTTATTTAAAGTTAAATTATTTATGATCTGTGCATTCTCTCCCAGCTCGGTGAGTGGCTGTGACAGCCTGGCAATAAAGCACGCTGTGTCAGGCCTCTGCTGCGTCTGGGTCTTCGGGTCTTCTGGGCTGCCCCAGCCCCTCCTCATGGGGAGCAGCATCTGGTGGGCAGGACCAGCGCAGGGCTCCGGCTGCCTTCCAGGGCCCCACCAGCCCTCGCCTTGGCCAGGGAAGGCACCCAGCCCACCCCCCAAGTGCCAGGGTGGCACTTGCGGCCTTGCCTGGACTGCCACCATGCCCTACAGCTGCACCACCGCTCCCTGGAGCCTGCTGTGGGTGATACGACATTGACACAACTGCGTCATGGCACAGGGACAAGGAACAGGAAGATCCCACCCTTACCCCTCCTCGTGCCCCACCGAGGTGAAACATCAGCACAAAGCAGCCGAGTAGCCCTTCCCCTCCCACCCACAGCTACTGTAGCCCCTCAGTTGGACAGGAGAGGTGAAGCCCATGTAAGGTGCAAGCCTCTTCCCAGTCCCAGACAGAAGGCTCCAGAACAAACAGCCCCAGCCTCTCTTTTACTGAAAGCGTGTAACTAGCACTTTCCCACCCTTTTTCTTACTACCTAATCCTCAACACCATAGTCCAAGGAAAAGAAAAACACTCTGGTAAAACCAGACCAGGCTGAACAGGACTAAAATGACAGTCCTCACTGCTGCACTTCATCGTTAAGTCAGAGGCTCAGTAGTTTGATCTGATCCAAAGCTGGGCAACAAAATAACCAGGGATCCAGTAAATTTCTTTACTTCTTTACCTGGGCCTTTTTTTGCTGATGATGTCATTAGAAGCTAAAAAAATAATCTTTGCTTTGATTTTTTTTCTCCTGCATTCATATATGCTGGTTTAGAAGACAGTAAAAAGGACTAGATCACAGTAAAAGGCAAACTCTGCAAATATAGAGGACTCCACAGAACCATGGATTGGGAGCAGTGATCAGAACAAAAAACAGTCATGTCACATGATGTTCAGAAAAATAGCATTCCCCTTTCCTCTGTCACTTGGTGAGCTAAGGTATGGGCCAAAGAAGGACAGGAGCACTGATGAGGGCAGCCCAGGAGTTCCTGTCATATCTTTTACACCAGTGAGGTTAACCCTGTAAGAAGGCCTGTCTCCACTGGCTAGTAGATAGCAGTGGGTATGAGGGCACATTAAATTTTAATAGAGAGGAATCCAGAGATATTCAGAAAGCATCCTGGGCACAGCCACGTCCTGACCCCCTCCGCTCACCTTGTCCCCTCCCCACCCAACCCAGACAAGTAAGACAATCCTGCGGAGTTTACTCCAGGCAAAGGTGGCATCAGTGCCTCTTGCTGGCTTCCCTTCGAGTTGCAGTCCCTGGGTCATCAATATGAACCATAACGATCCTGAGAAGGAAACAGAGACACCTTGCTACAACACCTTCGTGCACAGTCCAGAGACAGGTACCAAGAAATTGGGGGGTTTGGTATTTTAATGCAGTGTGAGGTTATCTAGACAGGACACTGTACAAAAGCAGAAGGTAAAATGACCTTGACTTTTTAAATTCTGCCTGGAATTTGTGGGAAAAGGTGTATCTGACATAACAAGGTGCCCTGTGCAGCAGGAAGATAAAGCTGGCCAAGTGGAGTTCACTGGCCACCTGGAATTGCTCAGCTATTGTACTGCAGTCATCAGCTATAAAAGACAGGTGTCTACCTGGGACTTTCCACATAATTTGAGAAGATAGTGATAATTCCAGTGGAAGCCAGGTTATGGTAAAAGTGAACATGACAACAGTCTGAACGTGACAACAGCCTTTCTGAAGTGTAACCTCACCTGGAGGGAGTTCATCACTCCATTGGCCAGGACAGCCATCTTGCCAGCAACTGATTTCACTCCTTGCTTGAACT
Source organism: Platysteira castanea (assembly GCA_013397175.1). NCBI lineage: Eukaryota > Metazoa > Chordata > Aves > Passeriformes > Platysteira > Platysteira castanea. Next base: position 166,594 of record VYXC01003297.1, read on the forward strand.
GTGCAATGTCAGCTGCAGGCAGGACATTTCCAATAGACACGCCACCTACAAGAACCAGGAGGAGTTAGCCCAGAGTGCCTCAGCTCCAGAAAGCACCCTGATCCCCTCCAGTCTAGGTCTTCCAAAGCTGCCCCTCCCTCAACCCACTGAGTGCTAACACACCTGAGTGCACATTGTCACCCTCTCCAAACAGGTCTGCAGAGCTGATGGCACTGCTGCCTGAGAGCTGCTGCAGTCGGGATCTGGCTTCATACTGCAGCAGAAAACAGAACAAAAAGGTTATATAGGAAATGAACAAAGTAGGACCTGAGCAAACAGGAGGAGGTAAAGCCAGAGCTGTACCAGTGTAAGCACTGTACAATGCATCTACCTCAGCATCTGCCTCCCGCCCGAAAAACATATCTGAAGAGATAGCTTTAGCCCCTGCAAACTTCTGCCGAGCTTCATTGGATTCCACCATGGATGGCCTGTTCTCCATCTCCCGCCTACTGGTGGGTCTGAGGAAACAAGAAGAGACATCTCAGATTAGGCTCACCAACACAGTAAAAAATCAGATTTCTGTCTCAGACCTCATCTAGTCAAAGCAAAGCAAGACATCCTTAAGTGTTAGTTACACTGGGGGTCTCCTCCCCCCACCTCAGGACAGTCAGCACGCAATGACCACAGGCTGTATAACTTATGGATGTGACAGGCAAAGAAGCGTCGAAGGCCCTTTCACTTCAAGACCCTTTTTCTTGGGCTTGTCTGTGCAAGTTATTTTCTGCAGCACAAGGCTCCTGCTGTAACACAGCAGCATCTGTGCCACAGCCCCCACACTTATCCTTTGTCCCCTACACATGGGGCACAAGGTACTCTAGCAGTGGCAAGCACTTTACCTCTCTGAAACTGGCCGAATACTGGAAATGGTCACCTCTGGTTCCTCCTCTTTGTCCATACCCCATGAAGAGTCTGTTTCCCATCGTGAGCCAAATGCATCTTCGAATGAGAAGGGATTGTATTTGTACCTACGTACCAAAAATAGGTAATTTAGGCCAGACATGAAATTCAGGAATAAGCCAAGACTACACTGAAGCTAAGTCTTACTTGGGGGGTCCAGATGTGAAGCTTCCACCATCTTCAAATAAATCCAATTGGGAGCGGGAAGATTTTGCTACCAGCGGTGTCTCCTGCTCAATTACTTGCATCTCAGACATCACCGAGTGTGAAACAGAACTAGCACAACAAACAGGCAGAGTCAGGGCTGATGAGTCTGACAGCATCCAGTCCCCACAACCAGTCTGCCTCAAAACTGAATCTGGCCTTCGCAGGCAGGGCAAGTGACACAAGTTAAGAGGGAGAGTTGTGGGATGTCAGCCCCCTTCACCACTTATCTATACTCCTTCAGAAGTCTTGAGCCACCTTCTTAAAGGAAGGATTCTGCAGGGGGAATCCTTCAAGCTATCCTTGACAATCCTGTCAAGCAGCAGCGCTCTAGTGCTAGACACTGACAGGCCGCACATATCCGTGGAAAAGCTCAAATGAGAACCAGAACCTTAGAACAGAATGCTTATTCCTTGTGGGGCTGAAGCATTTTTAGGCAGAGACCAGCATATGAGCACTTTAACTTATCTCCTTATCTGTTACAAGAGAAACTACTGCCTTCAAGGAACATTTCTAGAGCAGGGTACTTCCAAGACACCTGTCTGTCCTATGCCATCCACAGCCAAGTACCTTCTGGACACCAATCCCATTCCCAGCCTTTCTGCTTGTTCCCGTTTCTTCCCTTCAAGGTTCTGGAGTTTCTTCTCTTCCTTCTTCCGATCCAGCTGCAGTTCCTGATAAGCCAGTCGCATTGAGGTGACTCTGAGGGAAAGAGCCATGGTGGGTACCAGCTCATTACCCTCCCTTGCTGCCCATGTTGTAGAGGAACAAGTGGTAAAGTAACCCCAACCACCCTTCAAAACAGCCACTTTCACAACAGTTCTGCCAAAAATTCTGGCACAGAAGCTATTGCTTGTTTTGCCATCTCACCTCCACTGGGATTCAACTCTTCTTTGGCTAACCATGATTTCCTTACTGTAAGCATCACAATGTCTATCTTCTCCCTCCCTGCCCCTGCACCCAGAACGATCCATCCAGTTCAGCCTTTCCCTTTTTCAGTCCTGTCCAAAAAGGTGAATGGAAACACTCGATACAGAAGTATCTGCTCCCTAAACTCTTCCAGGAATGTTAATTTGAATAAAATACAGCAGTATAACTTGTGCCCTGCTGCAAGGGCCATATTGGCACATAGCTACTGCTCATCCTCTCATGCAGTATGTTCTGCAGTCATATTTGGTGATCCTAGGGTGAACAGCATTCACCTCACACTACTTCTGCCTTAGGTATGCAAGGTACTCATCCCAAACAGGGCACTTACATGGACTCCTCGGCTTGTTTCCTGGACTCCACTGCCTGCTGCTCCTTCAGCTGTTCTGCCACCTGGGCTTGCCGCTCAATCTCACTGAAACTCTGGCTGCTTACTTTCTGGGCTCCAAGACCTTTTTTTGCACCCAACTTGAAAAACAAAAACAAAATCCTGTGAATTCTTCATTCTAGATTGTTAATTGTAGAAGAAAACCTGAATCCTACTTTTTGCTGCACCAATGAGGCCTTCAGTCTCCCTGTGCAGTCAGGGCCTACAGACCCAAAAGAGCTTGCAACACAGTATGGAAGAACACCCAAGAGTTAACCCACCAGTGGCCAAGCACTTGGATATCAGCCACATATGCTTCAGAGCAGTAATGATCCAGAACCTATTTTTTTACTAATAATATACAGGCTGCTTAAGGTCTCCTTTCCCCAAAACAGATCTCTACAGCTTTGTCACACAGCTGTTAAGGGCAGAAAGCAAGGATCAGGGAAAGGACAGCAGAAATGCAAGACATGCTTTACCTCCCCTCCATAAAAGAGCTCAGACATACCCCTTTCTTGGCAGCTCCTGGCTTTTTCTTTCCAATGAGGGAGGATTTAAGTTCTGCAAGAGGAGGGAAGCAGCAAATAAGTAGAAGTGAATTAATTTAAGAGGCCAAAATTAGACAGCAATCCACATGAACATCCACCACAGTCCAGCTGTGGTAGCATCCAGGGCACACCATGCAGCTTCACATCAGAAGCCTGGGTGATTTCACCCCAGCAAGAAAGATGCATGTAGAAGCTCCACAGTTACAGGCAGGTGGCCTAAAGAAGCATGTCCCTTTCTGGAATTATAATTCAATGAAGAACTGTGAATAACTCCTCTGAGTTGTATGCAGTAGGTGACCCTATGCAGCAGGGATGAAGGTATTTAGAGAAAGACTAGGTTTATTCCACACACAAATTCAAGAAAATGCAGTTTCAGAGGCATGTGAAGGTCAGTGCCTCACCAATGCCTTAGGGACAAAGCAGCAAGAACCCTAAAGTTGTGTTTACATGAACATACCAAAAAAAATGGACCTAAACTGCAGCAAGCTATAAAAGCAACAGGTTCCCCAACACCTTGCACTTGTCACTCTCGAGGGCATGCCACACTTGTAAAACCAGACAAGCGCCAGCCAAGCAGCAGATGTCTGGGGAAAAGTGTAAGAACAAAGCAGAGAGGGACTGCCCAAAACATCTTCCAGCTTCCTATAGGTAGCTCTAAAATCTTTTATTGCCCTTGTTGGGCTTTTCTTCTGCATGTGTGTGTCTCCTGACTTTCTACAGCCACATGACATTTGTTAGCCCATAGATTATTCTTGACAACCTTTCTTTTATTTTTTCTAGTCTTATCATAATTTTTTAAAATAAGGGGATTCAAAACATTCACACTATCTGAAACTGTTTTCTGCTCGTTGTTCCTAACACTTGATTCGAGGTTGTTTGGGTTTGTCTTTGGGGTTTTTTATACTGTCAGGAAACAGAAATGTTAGTAAGGTCTCATTACAGCTATGACATATCTGGTTTAGATCTCAATACAACACATATAAGTTTTGGCTTGTTCTCTCCCTCTAAGCACAGGAAGCTAAAGTTAGAATTGAAGGCAGAATCTCAGGAGGGGCAAGCAGAGTTGTCACAAGCAGCCAGCGCAGGCCAGCTGTTAGCCAGTTACCTCCAGCAGGAGCGGCCCCTTGTGTTGACAGATACATGGACATGTCTGAGGAAGAGACGTAAAACATGGGGAATGAACAGACACTTGAGGACACAGGCCTTCCACCCAGAATAAACCCACTGTGGGCTAGGAGCATGCTCTCAATAAGGAAAGCAGCTCCAGCTAGATGTTCTGTGTGCAGCCAGGACAGTAATGGCAGGGGGGAATCAGATACAAATCCCTATTACTCTGAAAACTAAAAATTCATTTGCCTCCAAAGGTTCTATGAGAAAACAAACCAAAAAACCAACCATGTGGCCTTAATCACCCAAGTTCTAGATATGCAAATGCCAAGTTTTGTCCAAAGCTCAAAACCAGGAAAACAAGCTTTTGGGAAAGCAGCAGCTTTGAACTCCATCATCCAAAGGAGGAGGAAACCTCTAGAAAACTGTGGCTTGGCTTTGGGCTTCAGGAACCTCCCAAGTACTGGCTCCACAGGGAGATAAGCTCATTTAGACATTCTGGAAACTGGCTCATTGCTTCTAGCTTCACTGAGCTTACTACTGAGCTGTGGATATAAAAGCAAGACTGATCCAAGAGTGAAGAGTCTTTCCTACCTAGAGGAGCTTTAGGAGATGTGCTCAACAAGTCAATAGATGGACCTTGGCTGGGACCTGTGGGCACAAAACCAGAAGAGAACATTCAGCAGATTGATTCTCACACCTCTTCCTTCCATTATGTTCACAGTTCCACTACATGTCTCCTAGCTCCTCTGCCCCCATAAATAAATCCAGTTACAGCTTGAAATATGCAATTTCCAAGCACAACTTTACATCTCCACAGAGCAAATTATTCCCTCTGAGCGTTCTTAACAGAGTAAAAGGAAGCAAACACTCTGCAGAGAAATATACAAAGCTGTTTCAAATTATAGCTATGCCCCCAGATTCTTCGTTTCCTTGTCCTTCACCCTAGAAAGTTTTCTGTCCTATGTCCTTTTCAGACCCACCAAATTCAAGGGATAGAGAAGAGTGTTCAGAAAATAATTATGTCTGAAAGCAGGGAAATGGGGCAGTTAATCCCCAAAACAGTTTTGTGTGTATTTCAGGAAAAGCAAAGAACTGATCCCAAATGGAGCAGTGTTTTTAGACGTCTCCACTAATTTACCTAAACATCGTAAGAGTGCACAGAACTTCCACACCTTCAAGCCTGAACCAAAGGAAAAGTTCAGCCCTTCCAACAGTGGTACAGAACTGTATTCTCCTAGAAATGAAGGCAGGTTCTCAGAAAAATTATTCAGCAAAGAACTCACTTGAAACCTCACTGCCTTCTGATGACTTTGCTGCTTTTTCCACCTCTGGAGAAGACTGTGCAGGATTCTGGGTGGCATCTGCTACATCCCAGGTACTGGAAGACTGCAAGGAGATACTCATTCCAATTATTTGCAGAAGATGAATGAACCAAACAATCCTGAATTTACTACAGGTTTAGTGATCTGTATTCAATTTTAGGCCAAAGGAAACTTGTTCCAAACTTCCTTGAAGATAACATATGGACAAGTCCATATTCCCTTAGCAGGGACAAAACTTTAAAAAAAAAAAAAAAAAAAGCCAGGAGGAATGACAGAATCATTTGACAGTTGGCTAATGTTAGGACTTCCCAGATTAAAGGAAATGAGTTTAAGTCTGGGAGAAAGCGTGAATGAGTTTTCCTGGAAAATATTAATCTCCCCTTCCACTGTCTCTATTTGCCATACAGCCAATTCTTACATTACTCTATGCACCTGAGAAAGTCTGCCTGGCATTGTGCAGTTGCCCAAATCCACTTTACCAGGGTCTGTGCAGTGAAAAGTTTCTTCTAAACCAGAAGTTCAAAGTAATTGCTAGTTCTTGCTTTAACTGTACGAAGAAACTAAGCATTAACACAAAGCAGCACACAAAGCATCTTCCAGGGCATAGCTGGTAGCTCTTAGTACTTCTTGAAGGTAAAGATGGTCTCGAAAACAAAAGACATGGATATTACAGGGACTGCTCAAATATGTGACTATGCCATTACTTCCTTCATGTTACTACTGAATTTAGAGTATATACTGAATACAGTTTAGAGTCCTTCCAAGCTAAGGGACTGCTCCTGGCTCAACAGCTGGCTATTAGAGAGCTATTAAGGCTGCCTGGTTTAGGTAGTTCTTCTCACCTGTGTGTGCTCCATGAAGAAATCAGCATCACTCTTGTCAGGGGAATGCCCAGGGGCTCCACTCAGTCCATCTATAAGTAACTAAAGAGAGGAGAGGGAAAAAAGAAGGTATCCCTACAAGACTCAGCATCCAGCACTACACATCTAGCACTCCAGAGCTCTCAGACTTACATCAGTGCCATACTTGGCCATGGCAGCACTTGCCAGCTGCCGGATCTTCTCCCTGTACATCTGGGCAGCTCGACTGTTATATTTAGCGTTGGCATCTGTGGTGGTACAGCCGTGCTGGCGGAAGAACGCAGTCTGAAAAGAGAGGAATATTCAGTCTCCTGACTGCGAGATCACACTCAAGCAAGCACTAGACAAAGTCAACAGAAAAAGAAAACTTCCCACAGACAAGGGATGATATACTGAGAACACAGCATGAACCAGCCATTCATTGATCAGCTTTCTACAAGAAGTCTCACTCCAGGGGCCTATGAAAATCATCCGTCTCCTCTACAGAGGGATGATTCTGAGTCACAATGCTGAGCATGAGTGTTCAAACTGGCAAGTGTTACTTACTCCTAAGAAGGCTATACCTCTCATTTAAATGAGGTGCAAAAAGTGACAGAGCTGCACTTCAGAAAACAACGCATGCAAAGATCAGAGTCTGACTTCCAAGCACACTTGATAAATGCCCCCCTTCATTACACATTTCAGATGAGATTGGTACCAAGAAAGCCAAACAAAGGAAAAGGATAAGAAACAGAGGATATAGATTAGCAAGAGGGAAAGCAAGCAAAATGCCTACAGAGGCTCCTCACCGCGTTGGCATTACTGCCCACTTGCATACACCTCAGCTGGAACCAGTTCCAGTTAGAATCCAACTCTGTAGACCTGTGTGAGAACCCATTATTTCTATTAATAAAGAACAGGCAAACCAAATGCAAAACCAAGCTCTGGCCTAAAATAGTCAGATATCCCACTACTATCCCCAAGTGTAGGAGGCAAAGGTGGAAAGTATATCTTGGGAACTTCTTTGGTCCTATAAAAAATTAATTTCAACTTTTAAAGTGAAAAAAAGACCAACTTTTATCCAAATTTTGAGGATCTCTCACTTGTACTGCTTGTTTAGAGGGCAGAGCTTGAGCTAGGAAAGCATGGTAAAGAACTTTCGCTCTACATGTGATCTCACCACTACATGAGAGACTCATATTCAGCCCGTCCCACAGATCAGGCCAAACACATGACAAAGCAACTGAGAATACATCCAAATAAAGCTAAGGGACACAGTGTATCTCGTATCAGTTACTCAACTTCTCTCCTAACAAGTAAAGGTCACAGTTCTATTAACTTAAAATGCTAATTTTTACAAGTAGTGGAAACAAGAACTAGGCTGAAAAGCCAACACCATCTTCCCCATTAGGTTGATACCTAAAAGATTAAACGATATTCCTCTTTTTGCCTTACTCAGCCTTATGAGAAGGTATATACCCCACACTGCTGCCTAACTGGCAAGATTCACACACCACACTCTCGTCTCTGCTCCTACAATTCCAAGTCCAGAGAGCGTTTCTGCAAGGTTAGCGAAAGCAACATGTCGATGTTCCATTTGAGCTGCTTTGGAAACTCCATCTTGGAAGTGCTGAGTGACCCAGAACCTCCAGCGAGCAAGCCACATAAACCCCGAGGTGATCGCTCCGTGATAAGGCTTCTCTCCCAGTCCCTGCGTGCTCCCACACCAAGGCGGGATGGCTGCCCCAGGCCTGCCGGCGGTACCGCGGGCCGCGTTCCCCGCTCCCCACGCACCTGATGAAGCTGAGGTGCACGCCCAGGGACCTGTGGACACCGGAGCAGTCGATGCACAGGAAGACCCCGTAGGTGATACTGGCCCAGCTCGGGTTCTTGGCGCCGCAGTCGAAGCACGACTAATGCGAAAGCAGAGAGACAGCCAGGTTGAGGCGACGGCTCTGCCGCTCCGCCACCCCCTGCCACATCCCGGCGGCCCCGGCCGCTCTGCCCGGGCTCTCCCCAAGGGCCCCTGCCCGGCCACCCCAACAGCCGCCGCAGCGCGGCCCGGAGCCCACCGGGGCCCGGTCGGAGCGCAGGCCACGGCCGCAGGGCAACAGCCCGACAGAGAGAGTCCGGCAGCCCCCGGCTGCTCCGCGCTACCTTGTTAGCCGGGGCTGCCCGGAGCCGCTTGAAGAGGGTCTGGATCTCCGTCTTGCTCGGCTCCGCCGCCATGATCTCTCCTTCCCAGACACCTCCGCGAGGACGGCAACCGGCCGGGCCCAATCGGCGCCGCTGCCGCGGTAGGTCCGTGCTGGGCCGGCCCCCCGCCGCCGCGTCCGTGGGTCTGGACAGTGAGAGGAGAGCAAGGTCTCTCTTTTCCTCCGGTCCCGGGCTGTGGGGCAGCTTTAGCTCCGGGTCATCCCGGCCGCTGCACCGGCTGCCGGCCCGACGCCTCGCGGGGGTCACGGCCTCGCCTTGCGCTCATCGATCGTTGCACGCCCCCAGAGCCCCGTGAGCTCGGAGCGCTTACGGCAGTCCCACAGCGCCCTGCTCGGCGCTGTCGGGGAGCCCTTCTGGCTGTGCCCCTCCTTCTGGGGCCGCTGCGGGCCCGGGCCGAGAGAAGGGCTCTTTAGAATAGCCATGGGGCAGTGCCTGCCTTGGGTCAGCTGCTGCCGGGGAAAAAGCTCAGAGCAGCGTTTACAGGCATCACCTGCTCCAGCAGCTGACCTCAGGGCACCGGGCCTGGAACACTGGCACAAGCGAACGGTGATTTGGAAATGATTTACAGAACCACAGAATGTCCTGAGTTGGAAGGGACTCACATAGATCATCGAGTGCAACTCCCGGCCCTGCAGGATATCCCTAAGAGTCAAACCATGTCCCCAAGAGCATGGTCCAAACACTTCTTGAACTCTGTCAGGCTGGTGCTGTGACCACTTCCGTGGAGAGCCTGTTCCAGTGCCCAAACATCCTCTTGGTGAAGAACCCTATTCTAATATCAAACCTAAATCTCTGCTGACACAACTTCAGGCCATTCCCTCAGGTCCTGACACTGGTCATTAAAGAGAAGAGATCAGGACCTGCCCCTGTATTTCCCCTTGTGAGGATATTAAATACCACGATGAGGGATGAGGTTCCCTCAGTTTCCTCCAGGCTGAGAGACAAAGTGGCTTCATCCCCGCCTCATATGGCTTCCCCTTCAGATCCTTCTCCATCTTCATAGCCCTGATTTAATCAGGAGAGACCTCTCAAGAAGCTATTACTTTGCTATGCAGTAATGAAGGCACCATGAAGCAGTAATCAAGGTAGGGAAGTTGTTACTTCAGAGCAAAGATGATATCAGGGCCCTTAACTGCTGTATTTATTACCTGCCTAGAAGCAGTAGGGTATTGGCTAGAAAGTAATTCAGTTATAATGCAAGAAAAATAGGAAAAAATAGGGTTGTACTGTGAACTAAAAGTCAGTGGTATATAGTCCATGTCATGCTTTATCAAAAAAAAAAAAAAAAAAAAAAAAAAAAAGTGACTGCAGAGCAATGAGAGATTCAGAAGAACAACAACAACAAAAGTTAATCAGTAGCATGGTATTACAGAGATGGATTACATTGGGATTTTTTACCTCTGAAGGGAGGTTGCTCTGCAGCACCATCTTGTCACTAAAAGAAAGTGTTAAATGGACTAATATCTGGACAAGACAACTTTGACTTTAAATTTAAAGGCTTTCTTCACTCATTTCCACATTATCCACAGATGTTAGGGTAGACAATAGAATTCTTTGCAATGGGAACCTAGGACCCATGGTTTTAGGAAGATACATAAAGTATTGGGACATAGAGATGCAATCAGGAGCAACAGAGTTGTTGAGGAAAAAAAAAAAAAAGCCCTGCAGAAAAACCCTTGCAGGTTTAGCAGGGTCTGGGAATCAGCAAAGCTCTAACTGTATGATCAGAGTGAGACCTGATATGCTAGGCACATGCAGTAACATGAGAGGCTTCTGGCTGACACATCTGATTCAAGCTGCTCTGAGGGGAGTTTCTGAGCTGGGTAGTGAAGCCTGATCTAGCCTGACAGAGCTCATTCTTGGCAGCAGTCTTGTCTTAAGTAGTCCCTGGTTTCTGTTGCTTTTATTCTACTACCTTAATGGTGCCTGTGTGCCATTTCTGGGATTACACACACATGTACTGGGGAAACAATGCAGGTAAAAGTAACCAATAGCATTCTCCTCACAGCTATTTTTAAACAGGTTGAGTTCCCAGATGCCAGTCATGGTGCAGCTGTCCTGGCAGTCATACCAGGAGAGCTGATGTCAGGGTGCAGTAAGAGCTGGCTGCACACTAGGACAAGGAGAGCTGTGAGGGGCTGTTCCTGAGGCCAGCAGCCAGGGCCCTCATCGGGCATGGCCCACTCCCACAGTACCTGACCGCAGAGAGCCAGGCGGGCCCAGCATAGCGGCTGGATTTGACCAAGAACTGAGATAGCTGGACAAGCTCATGGTGGTGAGGTTGCTTGCAGTCTAACTGGGTTAGGATCAGCCCCAGCGATTGCCAGGCATGTCTGTGGTGATAAGGCAAGGCAAGGCAAGGCAAGGCAAGCCTGAGGTTAGGCTGATAAACCAGCCTACAGGTTAAGATCAACAAAGCACAGCCAGAGACTACTGCTCCTCCAGCAGGAGGAGCTCAGGCAGGGCCTGGGACCTCTGGGCTGAGCTTAAATGCAAACACACCCTCCCCCCAACCCCATGGGCAGGGGCTTTGGGTAGAGCTGCAGTGAGGCTGCTCTGGACAATGAAGGCCTGTTAGTGCTTTCAGGGCCCTGACAGGTGAAGCTACAGAAGGACAGGAGAGGGAGTCTCTGGTGCTAGGATGGAGGCTGTGTAAGCTGCATCTTGTGTAGAGGAGGGAGTTCAGATGATGAATGTGCATTGGGAGTGTTTGTGTTCATGTTGGCTGGAGCTGCTTCAACCTGAGTTGCTTGCTCCTGCCCTGTCACCATCAGTTGTGTGGTGCTGTTCCCCTCCTCTGCTGCTTTCTTTCTTGTGATTGCTGTTTTGGAATGGGATGGGCATCAGTCAGCAGGTGGTGAGCAATTGTATTCTGTATCACTTGTTTTTCTTGGGTTTAATTCCTTTTTTCCTATTATTATATTTTACTTTATTTCAGTTATTAAACTGTTCTTATCTCCACCCACCAATTTTACCTTTTTCTGATTTTTCTTCCCCATCCCACTGGGTGGTGTGGGGTGAGTGGAGTGAGCTGTGTGATGCTTGGATGCAGGGTTAAACCATGACAGAGAAAACGGCACGTGCTCAGGAGGAGCCGAGGCAGCCTCAGAGGCCAGTAGGTCAGTGTCACACTTCGTCTCTGCCAGTCTGTGCTAGGAGACATGGGGAGGTACAGTGCAAGCTCCTCTCCTCCGTGGAGGAAGCACAGTTTCTGTTCACTCATTGTGTCCTAGGAATGCTTGCTACAGCAGGGTTACTTCAGCTTCTCTACCTCAGCAGGGTCTCTTGCAGGCCTTCAATCCCATGCTGGTTGCTCCAGATCCTGGCAAGGCTACTGATCCTGTCCATCAGTTTTGCATAAAAGCAGCAGGGAGAGCATGCTGCTGGTCTGAGAAATAATCAGCTTCTTTTTGTTGCCTTTGTCAGTACAGGAAAGACCTCCTGCTGCTGACTGTTCTCTGTGAATGAGTGCTGTCACTGCACTGTTCTTGCTATTTCCTGCATCTGTTTCTTTTGTATCTCATGTGCTTTAGTTCTGTACTTCAGAGCTCGAAGATGGAAGCTGCTCTTTGGCTCTCAGCTTCCCTGTCCATCTGCATCCCATCTGACATCTACCTCTTTCCTCCTGACTGCTGTGACACCAGACCCTGAGCCTGATGTAGCCTTCTAATCAGAGATCACCTTGCTGTTATCCACCTCTGCCAATAAAAGAGAGTTCCCAGCATGACCCAAGAAAGCAAAGGAAAGCAATGGAGCAAAACCAGGCATGATCTTGGAGTCTTCCATACCACCTGGGACACATTTTCAATACAGAAGTCTGGTTATCTGAGGGCATGAAGTTACTGTGAAAGAGCTGGAGAGACTCAGGAGTGAAGTGCTATGATGGGGATAAAACATGCCCTGCACTTTCAGGTCTGAGCCAAAGGTAAGAGAAAGTGCTTCTCTGTGAGTCTGTCCAAAAGCACGGTGGTAGAGGGAAAAAGGGACCTTGCTCTTTTCTCACTGCCCAGCAAAGAACATGGGTGAAAGGATTGTGCAGGAGAGTGATGAGGTGGCTGAGTCCTCCTCTCCTATTCAGACCCACTGGCCTCTCACACTTTTGCTCAATGAGAAGTTTTGGGAAAGCGGCTGTCAAATTCAGTAAACTACCCTAAAAGTAACAGGCAGATACAGTTTCCCATGGATCACAATGTTGAGTGGTAAGGTACCAGGAATCTACAATGATGCCTTGGGCAGAGAAGCAATTCCTAACATCAATCTATTCTTGTATTCTTTTTTCCTCCTCTCTTACTAAGCGGTTTACAGATGCTAGCTAATCCACATTATTTCCCTTGGGGATAGCCAGTAACTCTGGGAGAAAGCTCTGCTCAGTATTTCAGGGCAGCCTGGCTATTTTCAGTAGCAGAAGGAGCAAACACAGACATGAATGGAGGAGAGGAAAATCAGGTAGAAAGCATTCTCCCTCTCACTGGAGCAAGGGCTAGCTTCTCAGCAGGTATGCCCTTCCCAGAGTATGTAAGAAGATGCTCCCAATTTTCTGTGGTTTCAGGGATCATATGGAAAACTTTTCCTTGGGTTAGGTTAGGTTAGGTTTCTGTTTAGTCAGCAAACTGCCGTGCCATGTATTCACTTGGATTGATGCAAGGGAAGCAGCTGGCTGAGGGTTGTGGCTGACCAGGCTGCCAGTGTGCTGGACTGAGTGTAATTAGTAGCTGCCTCCCTAGGAAAAAGTATAGCACCAAGGCAGGCAGTCATGTCACTCACTGGCTCCATGCAATGCTTCCAGCAAGATCTAAGATAAGGAGCTAATGCACTATGTGTGGAGTGAATATTTTGTTCAGGTTTACAACTTACACAACTTTATTGCAGTCTTGCAAATGCTGTGGTTTGGAGAAAAGCCAGCAAAGGTTGAAGGAACACATAAATTAAGGAATACAACAGATGGGTAACCCAAGAGATATTGAGGAGTGTAGTCATGGATGGCTTGCTCTGATCTGTGGCTGTGTTGCAGCCAAAAGGCTGGTCCTGCTGCATGTGCTGTCCCTTGCACCCAGTCTGGGAAGTGGCAGCCGTGGGCTGAGTTATGTCCCTAGCCCTGCTCAAACAGCAATTGTAATTGCATTGCTGAGCTGATCCCCTCCTGCTTGTGTGATTGTTGAATAAGTAAGGCAAGGGCTAGGAAGTTTTGAAAAGGAGAGGAGAGGACAGTCCCTTCCAGCTGTGCCAGACAATGTGCTGGGCTGCCAGGCAAAACTGCTGCAGTTTGATGGAACGGGTGATGGGAGAGTAGGGCATGCTGCTCCTGAGTATTTGTTAAGTGTCTGTGTGTATATACATGTATGTCTTCAGGCTTTTTTTTGTAACTCCATTTCCAGTATTATAATCAAATGTTCATTTGCAAATGTCTGGTAATATCACCTCTGGCCTGGCAGGTGTTTTGCGCTTGGGATGCTTTAGAGATACCCCAAAGTAGGGGTATGGTGGCTGATGTGCCCTGGGGTTTCCTGGATCTGAGGATTAGTTTCAGATCTTGCTGTGATGGTCTGTTTGGAGATGTTACAGGTGTCCCTGCCCGAAGCAGGTTGTTTGGCAGGGGACAATCACTCAGGTGATGGAAGACATGCACACCACACCACATGGAAGCAAGGTGAAAAACTGGGAAATGAGCAGACCCTGACCTACCTTCTTTCATGGACAGTTGACAGCACAGGCACTAACTTGCCTGAGCTCAGAACCAGCAGGGCTGTCCACCCATCAGACACGACTCTTGCAAATTTTCCAATAGGTGTGTAATCTCTCTTCCCCGCAGATCACCCCACTCACGAGTTTTCTAAACTGAATCCCTCTAGTACAGGGACTAGTTGCCTGCAGCCCCTACAAGCATAAGGAACGTGCCTTAAGCACAAGACAGTGACCCATGAAAGCAAGGCAGGCAGAGCTGACCAAAAGACAAGGTAAGCAAGGTAAGATGAGAAAGCTCTTTTGAAAACAGAGGATTTTCAGAGTGAAATCACCACTGTCAAACAGGTCATTATGAAGGATTTGGTTGCAGAGGGAGTAGGTAGCAGTGCTTCAGCTCCACAGGTGGCTGCAATGTGTTGAGGGGATGCAGAGCCACTGGTGAAACAAACATCCATAGAGTTATGGATACAGCATTCCTTAGGAACTGTGTGGCACCTGTGGGGAAGCTCTGAAGAAGACTTGAGAAAAAGGACTACTGTGGTCACAGCTGGGGGCAGCGACTGTTTTAGTGCCAGCCTCCTGCTGGAAGCAGGAACAATAGACTCAGGAAGGAAAGAGGTAGTGAAGTCAAAGGGGGGAAGAGTGCAGGACCTGGAAGAAGACTGCCAGCTGCTTGGACAAAAAGGAAATGCAGGGAGGAAGGAACCACAGGATGTGTAACTAGAAGGACCCAATGAAAATGCTGAAACTGAGGAGAAGAGCTTATGGACCCCCACACTAAGGGGGAAGAAGTGCTGAGCACCACTACACTGCCTGTTGAGGTGTCTCAGCAGCTGTAATTGCCTTAAGCTGAGAGACTGACAAACCAGAAACCCCTTCAAGCAGGGTTACTGAATGATGAAAAACAGGAGGACATAACCAGAAAATGGATGTGCTGAAAGCAGCTGAGGTGATTTGGCCTGAAATTTAATTTGGAGAAGTTCACTGGAGCCATGTTGTTTAGTCAAGATGTAATAAAGATAACTAGCCAGTTTCTTGCCGTTACAGAACCTACTCCATTGCCCCTTTCCCCTCCCTTTCAGCAAGGATTTGTTCATCTTCTCATATTAATCCTCTTTGATCTGCTAAGAACCTAGGTAGCTTGGTAAAGTCTCACTCCCTTGCAGCCCAGAGTTTTTCAGCTCCTTGTAGCCTGGACCTGGGCAGTGGTTCAACACATGGTTGCAAGTTTTTTGGTTTTTGTTTTTGGTGTTTTTTTTATTTATTTATTTATTTTTTTTTGGCTGGTTTGGTGCAAAGTCCCTCTGAAGACACTTTTCCTTGTATCATGCAGCCTTACTATTCTTGCTTGTTTTGCACAACCTTTGCTGCCAGCCTGCAGTGGGTATTTTCCAACCACATTTCCATGGGTCAGTGGAGTTGGTTGCACTGGCTTTGTCTCACGTTCAGCCCCATGATCTGTCAGCAGCTGGTCTCAGTGCAGTTACCCTAGAAATGATCATCTACAGGTCTAAGTGGAGTGTTCCATTTTGACTGGAGTGGAGTGCTGCCATTTTGACTGCAGCACCAGCTTTCTTCACAAGCAGAAGGGACTTTTGCAGCCTGCTGTCCATAAGCATAATGCCAGCAGCTCCAGAAATGAACCAAGGCAGCTCCAGTTCACACAGAGCCTGCTCTGCAGTCAGGGGAGCCTGCAGGAGACAGCAGAGCTGAGCTCCACAGCTTCACGGCTGTGGCCTTGGGCTGGACCTGGAAACAGGGCAGGAGCAGAGGCAGTGCAGGACAGTTTGTAACAGCACTGACGGGTCTCTGTGCAGGATTGCCACATACTTGCACCTGCCTCCATGCTTTGTGCCAAGCAAAACAGCCACAAGGACACAGGGGATGGGAAGTGGGATGGAAAGTAAACTGAAGCAGCAATGGCCCCAAGCTCCAGGCAGGGCTGTGGGAGTGCCACCCAGAGCAGGAGGCTAACCACAGCTCAGCTGCCATCGCAGAGCACAGCTGGCCCGTGGGCTCTGTGACCCAGATTTTGCCTACAGGGCAAAAACATTACTGGGTTAGGCAAGCTCAGCTGCTACTTTGGGGAAATGGGTGTGATCCGTCAGAGAGAATCTTTAACTTCCTCTTCCTAGAAAATTCATCATCAACAGGAGATCCAAGCTTTGCATGATACTCCCAAAATTCTTTTCCAGGAAGATGCCAGAACCAAATTAATTATTGCTAACCACAGATGTATGAGCTTTCCACAAGGAATGGCTTTATTAAAAAATAAAATATGACTAGATAATTTTTCACTGTGTTGCCCATTAGGCACAGAGATGCATTTGTATTTTTTTACAAAAACCATGGGGGAAGAACAGGCTTCACTGGCCTTCTGGAATTCAGGCACAGCAATTAGTTCATGGGTACATGTCTGTTCACACACAAAACTTTTGGCATGGCATAGATGGCAAGTTTCAACTAGAATCTTTGTGGTTAACAAAACCTCATTTGCTTCTGTGGAAAACCAAGTATCTAGGCAGAGCTATTACTTTAATATGAGATCATTAGATGTGGGTTGGGTTTGGGTTTTTTTTTCCCTTCCCTCCAGCTGGATCTTTACCACATAGACTCTTTTACTAATCCAGATGATTTTGGGCAGCCAGGACTAAGTGCCATGCCAGTTCATGAGGTATAGTCCAGCCAAGCAATTCTTCATTCTCTCTGTGTTGTCTGCTGTCCATTACTTCAACTCTTGGCAGGAATTTCTGATGTGCAAACATTCCTTAGGGGACTTGTTCACATAAGATGCAATATGTCACTATTTCTGGAAACCTTCAAGCAGCCCATTATGATCAGGTGGTCATGTTTTCCTAGGACAAACAAGTCCGTTTAGACTTTGTCCTGTGGAATTTCAGGTTGTTTGTACTGTAATCAGAGGTCCTGTCTGCTGGACATTTCTGTCCTTTAGCACATTCTGGCCACACCTAGCTCCATCCCTAATTACAGCCTGACTAAAACTCAGAAGAGGAGTTCAAGTCAATTTTCCATGCTATCTTCCTTACATGAAATCCTAGCATTAGTGTTTGAAATATGCAGGCTAATCAGGGAAACTTCAGTATTGTTTATAGGACATCTCAGGTCATTTTAGTGCTGTTTTAGTCTCAGTTCTCTCAGAAGCCTGGCAGGCATGGTGCTCTTCACATCCACATGTGCTGGGACAAAGGAGCAACAAATCATTTCAGTGTGGGTCAGCAAGTGGAACACTTGCAATTACTGCATAACAGTAATGATACTTTTACCTGGGACACAGAACTGAAAGCAGAGACTAGATCTTTAAATAAATCCAAGTGTTTGTACACCAACACCTCTAATTACATGGCATAAGCTTAGAGGCATCTTCAGATATTGAACCTAGAATACTAAGTAAATTCATAGCTAAATGCAGGCATTTTTAATGTCTGTTGCTTACATATTTATTTGCCTTTTGGAAATACTTTATTTTCTTGAGAAATGATGTAATAGACTCTGAGCAAAATGCTTTAGCCTTGTTCTTTTGGTTTGCACCCCTCTTCCCCATTCACAAAATACAGTGCTAGGGATCTTTTGAGCAGAACTGTTCAACTCTTAAGTTTCTGTGGTCTCACAAAAGCACTAAATAACATTAGTCTCTCATCTCTTTGTCCGTGGCAGACTACATTTCAAGGCATCCAGTATGCTGTAAAAGGTTAATTTCTACTGTCAGCCAGGCAGTGAGATGTTTGTGATACTTTACTCTTCATAAATTAACAGTGTTTGAATATGTCCATCCCCTCCTCTGTTTCAGTCTATATTTTGCATTACTAGCTGCTGTTAACACCCTACTGGCCATTTAATCCCAGTGTTCACCCATGTCTTTGGACTTTCTTAGGTGTAGCACCCTTCTTCCAAACAGCTCTGAAGCAGTTCACCCCATGTGGTTGGTGGAGGCTTGATTGAGTTTTGTGAGTCTGACTTAGCCAGGTCACTCACACTTGCTAGGCCAGAATAAGAATGTCACTAGAGAGAAGGTTAGTACAAACTCAAAATGCATTGCAGCAGCAGTTTCAAGCAGATGTACTAAGTAAGCCATTTTTAAGCAATTGCTTTTTTGCCTTTGTTTCTCCAACAATGAGGGCTTTTCCAGTTTTTTGTTCCCTCAAGCTCTTTGGCTTATCAGTCCCTATGTTGGAATACGCACAGCACTAGAAGCAGGGTGCCAGGTCTTCCCAGCAGCCTCAGAGGCTTTCAAAGGCAGAAGGACAGGTGAGATAAAGATGTTTGATACATCCTCTGTGCTGAATGGCACTTAACATGTGGTCATAAGTGCACTTGGCAGCAATTCAGGACAAGAAGGGGAGTTACCCCTCTATGGCTAATTTGTGCCAGCCAGCAGGCAGCTTCTGCAGTGCAACCCTCATCACAGTGCAGGGGTCTTTGGCAAAGCTGGGAGTGCACTTCTAGCCCTGTGTAAGTCAAGATGTAGGAGAGGAAAAAAAGAGCATGTCTGCTGGGCACTAAGTGTTCTTGAAGAGAGGTGTAGCCAAAATAATCTAGATTCATTAGAAACCACAGCATACACAAGTGAATGTAGAGATCCTAAGCAGAACAGCACTGGATTGTAGCTATCATTCTGTTAAAACCAGCCTTCAGCATGTGTCCAAGTCCATTTTAGCTCATGGAGCATTCAGTCAACTCCAACTTGCTGCACAACAGGTCTGTTTCACAACTCATTAACCTGAACAGCCACACCGTGCAAGACAAGCTTTTTTCTCCTATGCCTCAGCTATACTATCATTCATTCCTGGGGTTATCCCAATAAATATGAGGGCAGTGGAGAGGGATGTTCAGGTTGAAGCTGTATCACTTACACCAGCTGCCTTACCAGGGAAGCCAACAAGCTTGCAGGTGAGGGATACCAAAAACCTATAAAAGATGTGGGAGAATAAAGAGCTTTCTGCCGGTCAGCTTGATGGAGCTAACAATAGTAGAAGTTCCCTATTACCCTGCACATCCAAAATTCCTTGAATAGAAAGCCTGGAGGCAGGGCAGACCTCAACCCCCTATGGATGCATGTGCATTGAAACCAAGGAAGTGTGCTTTCTCTCTTTATAGAGCTCCACGAAAACACTTATCTCCTTTCACTGAGTGCAAGTCAAAAGGATCTCTTTCTTTCTGCACTCCTACACTACTGTAGTGCTCAGAAAAGTCTTTATTCATCCTTGTTTATTTTTTAGAAAATCCCTATGGATCTAGATGTTTAAAATGAAGCATTAGTTACATGGAATATGTGCCTTTAAAGTCCCAAAGCTGCTGGATATACTGCAAAGGTGGGTTGGGCCAGGAGTGACCCAGTGACCTCTGCAGGAGATGCTGGTATGGCTGTGAGGCACTGGCGGGACAGCAGTCATCATGATCCAACCTTTTCAACATAATTAGCAGGATAGAGTCCAACTTGACCACTGAGAAGTCGGCCCTTGCACCAGCCCTGCTCATCTTCCTCACTAATCTTCATTAGTTCTTCACCTAAAAGTAAGAACAGTCATTAGGAGGCAGCCTTGAGAAAAGTAGCATGACATTTTTACCCACTTAAGATGACTTGATGAAAAGGAAGACTATTGGTCTGAATCCTCACACTTTTCTCCCCTTATCAACACCCTTATCATAATGCACAGTTTCAACAAAGCCAGAATTACTGACCTCTTCAGTATTTATACTCAGTACCATCACCTTGGCCAAGGAACTTAAACAGACTTTCACTTCTTCTATTCAGCATCAGAAATCTTTTGTGCCCTATAGTTCTGCCTGCTTTTCTCTCCCTAAGGAACATGCTTACAAGCCAGAGTGATCACATGGATCTGAGACTTTTTTTTCTTCGGGGCTCCTCTGATAGGCAAGTGCAAAGGAAATTCAAGAAGCTGCCAAGCTGTGGGTGTTAGGACCCAAAATGCCTGTTCCATGATGGAGTGTCCCCAATGGCCAGCAAGGCATGAAATCAACTGATTTCTTAGACTATGACCAGGAAAGACCTAACATTCTCACATCTACTTTGGGAAGGGGCAGAAAGATCCCCTCCTCCACCAGCAGAAGGTCATACTTCTGCCAGAGAAGGAGGTCTGACTGCATCAATAGGCACATCCCACACTGGCAGAGTCTCAGAAAGTCACTGCTGTTAAGCTGAAGCCTTACTGGTATGTGTTACTCAGAGCAGATTCAAAAAGGAGATGACTACAGCTAACAAGTCATACCCCATTTCATCTGCTGAGTGTAAAGAAAGAACAAAGTCAAGTTCTAGAGCACCCATATTGCAAGATATTTTAAAGCAACAAGTTAGCGTTAGGAAGTTTACCAGTATCATAATACTGCGGCACAGACACTGGCCTCAGGCACAAAGGCCCTGCTACAGAACGACTTCAGTGACTTTCAGTGGGTGTATTTTTGAGAGGTTTAGCACAGAGATACCATGTAAAACTCAAAACAACCAAGATCAAAAACACTCCCAAGATCCAGATGTCCTGAAGTTGAGAGGAGGGCACATGCAAACTAAATTTAACTAAAGGAAGAAAAGGGGACAGGTCTGTTTGCTCCAGCACTCAATCCTCTGCTGTGAGCCAGGATCTCCATTCTCAAGATACCCATTTTGAGCAACAGTTTGCATAGCTGTTTTTTGCCAGCTGACCTCTGCCTTCAGTGGGACGTGTCAGTCAGGTGAGCTTTCTCCCAAAATATCTTATCTTCACATTACTTGAAAAGACAATCCAGAACACCTATAATTTTTATATCAATGGTGGAAGGGAGAAGCGTGTAATAAAGTTTCAAGACAATTCAAAATAAATGCCCTAAGAGAATGCAGGAAGGATCTGTTTTATCGCTTGGGGTCTGCTCTCCCTGCATTCTGACCAAGGCAGAGACAGTCTCTTTCCATGCCATCTCACTATCTTTTAGTCTAGAAAAAATTGGATTTCCCACAGTATCATCCACTTTGAAGGAGCTGGCAATGGGTCAGACCAAGGGAAGAATAAGTGTCAGTTTTCAAGTGAACATCCAGTTCTTACAGAGTGTTTCAATCATTCAGTCAGCCCGAGTGAGGACAGCAAAAGGTTAGTAAGAGATTAGTGCTTTTGTACCTGCTTTAAAGCTCAGCTCATCAGCCTCCTGTCCTGTGTAATCATAGAGTGCTCGTACCCGTACACCTGGTACCTTTAGGTCTTCCTCGTGCCCGTTGGCATCCAGGCACTTCTTGGGAGTGTCCTCATCTGACCACTCTGAAATGTCTTCCTTCCCTCCACTTTGTGTGTGGAAGGCGAGAGGGCACAAGATGGTTGTTAGTAGATTGATCTTTCACCCACCTCCTCCTGATTCATGCACCACCCTGACTCCCCCTGAGACTGCTCTGCTCTAGGACAGGGTGCAAGAGGCCCAAAAGCCAAGCGAGGGCAAACAGGGAAGAGAGATCCCAGGAGATACTACGTTTTGTTGAAAGCACCCAGCATTAGAGCCCTGAGGGCCAGGAGGGTAACTCACTCTCCAAGTATTTTCACACATGCACACTCTTCATGACCTCATCCTACTCTAGCAGACCCTCTCGCACAAGGAAGGCCAGTCCTAACTGGAGAGCCCAGCTGCATCCAGAGTTATTCCAGCCAAGAATAAGACAGAGAAGAAAAGACATGTTTTGCATCTTGAAGAGATGTCTGGAATTATGTCTTCCAAGTCGGGGACAAGAGCAGAGGGGAAGAGCAGCAGAGGACAGACACCTGGAACCCAAAGAAACCCTGCAGAGGCTATGTTCCATACTAACTTCACATGGGTTGGTGCCTTCAGCGTGTCATAGAAGAGGCTGTTCTGCTCCTCTTGATAGGAAAACCTGTAGATTGGCAAACAGGGCCCCTGAATCCAATTGACTGTGAAATACAGTAGTGGCCTTGAGAAATCTCTCTATCCCCATTCTTCTCTGCTCAGTTCACTTTGGCCAGAGTCTACCATTTAAAGCAGGACAGCTACTGGAACAGTAGGATGAGTCTGTTCTGCCTCTCCCTATTCTACAGGCTTGCTTCCTGGCAAGGGAGCTATACCCAAACTTGTCAGGTACTACTCAGCACCATACCAGGGAAAAGCAATAAAAATTTGTTGCCTTCATTAGGAAACCACACAACTCCTAACTCTTCTCACCCTGTCTGGGAGGAAGAACTGGGGAAATGCATACCAGAATCAGGCAGCACTAGTCGGACTGGGCTAAATCTCATCACTAGAAGGATCTTTACAAAGAAGGCACTTCGTAAGGCAGAATGTGCTAGACAAAAAAACAAACAACCCCCCCCCAAAAACCCAACAAAACAAACCCAAAACCAAACAGCTACCCTAAACTGCATTTTCTACGTGGCTTTTTCCAGAGTGCCACAGGCAAGGCCATGGGCAAGAGACAGGAAGTTAAGGAAGCGATACTCCTATCAATCCAACTCATTCATGACCCTAGGCAGGACTGTACTTTTCCTAACCCAATGTATCCCAGAATTCAGCCTTTACCTTGTCTGCAGAGGGGTCTGTGAGACAACACCATCTCGTGCAGGCAAAATGCTGGTCAGTGTGACATCATCAGCCATCTTGCCACTCTTCTCCTTCTTGGTGATTTGCCGCTGTGTTTCCAGGGACCATTCCTGTCCAGGGAAAACCAGTAATACCATCAAGCCACTCAGATTGAAAAGTGGTGTACATCTTTTCTGCCCAATATAGAGGGACAGAAGACCAGGTTGTACTTCAGTAGCAGCTGAATTGGCCAGCTCAAGAGCCTTGCTGGCATAGCAGGCTCACTTCTGTTGAATCCCAAGGTGCAACAAGACTGTGAGAAAATCATCACAGAAATCTGTCCCACGGCCCTGAGCACAATCTCCTGTTCTTTGACCTTGCAGCTGGATGGCAGCCTACGCATGCCCCTTTGGGCATCAGGCAGCTTGCAACACAACAACAATTTCAGAAGAGCCTAACACGCCGAGCCTGCTGAGCAAAGACATGATCTTTCCAAGACAATACTAGTAACCTGCCAATTTCAGTAAAGCAGCTAATTGTTTGGAAATAGCATTAACACACTCTAGAATGCTACCCCACCTCAAACTGAGGCCAATTCATAGCCATGCCCGGTCCATGAGTGTTGCGCCACCACTTCAGGTCCTCCTGGTTGTCTGCAGCCATGATGACTTGGTGGAGATCCCGATACAACGCATGAAAGCTATGACCAGAACAGACAGAACCACCAGTAATCAAGTCCCTCAGCAGTTTCCCAAAAGCCAAGTAGGAAGGAGGAGATTAACCTCATGCACAATTACATAGCATCCTCAATCCCACAGGATTAAGGATGCTAGAGCAGCACCTATTCAGCCCTAGCAAAACACAGCCACCCTTACGGGAGAGTCAGCCTGGCAAACGGGACAGGCTTGTTTGGTGTGGCAGTGCCTAACAAGTGCCAGCTCTCAGCACAGCTCATTAAGTGAGCACTGAAAGAACTCAGCACATTCTTGCACATAGACAGGGAGGTGGCTCAGATTTGTTGCCTCTACCATAAAAGGGGCACAGAAGATTTTTGGCTGCACTTATTACCCCTGTGTAACCCCTCTTAGGGCTTACAGGCACTACTTCCCAAAAGGCCTCTCTACTAAGGGCAGAACGGGCAGAATAACCATCAATACTAGAAGGCAACAGAGCTACGTGCCTTAGCTGGGGATTACATATAGCAACATGGAGGCATTTCATAGGATAGAAGTACACACACAGGACAGTACTGGACAGCAGTGAAAGAAGAAGGGTTTGAAAGCAGAAAATCCTCTCTGGGGAGCCTGGCACTGCTTACAATCACAGACCCCAGCACTGGTCACTCTAAAGAGACCAAATACCAGTTCTAAGATACACCTGAAAGGGGAAGGAGCGAGATCTGGCTGATGAAAGCAAACAGCTTCCAGAGACACCAGAACTGGCACTCCTCACCAGAACCTAAGCACTCCAGGCTGGCACAATTCCCCCTGTATCAGGGCCAGTACCTTTCACTAGTGGAGAGGTTGAGATGCTGGTGCAGATTCAGAAGCATCTCCTTAAAGAAGCACAGTCGCTTGCGCTCTGCTTCCTGACAGCCCTCAAACACTTGCTCCATGTCCTCCATGTAGCGGGGATTGTAGCGGTTCAACTCTTCCAGCATCTTCTCATATTGATCCTTGCACTGTAGCAGGAGCACAGCAATGGTGAGATGTGTTGCCCTGATGGCAAACAAGTAACAACCCTCCCTACTCTGGCTTGGGACTGACAAGCTTTTTTCCCCCTGCACTGTTGAATGAACACACCAAAGAAATAAGAAGACATCCCACAGCTAGTGTCCCAGTCCATTGCTCTCTTAATATTCTTGCAAGTTTCCTGTTCTTCCTTGCTACTCTCTTCCATACAGGACCTTCCACACTTTTCCTCTTTTGGAAAGACAAATCTTCTGTTTTTGTAGTGAAGCCTTCAGCTCTACAGGTTCCACCCCCTGCACCAAATGCCCTATACCTTTTTCTTTTTTTTATTTTAAATTCATTTATAAATTAGGATCTTGCCCAACTCCAAAGGCAGAAACCTTGGTTACTGAAGTCTCAGTCTAGCTCACTAAAACCTCAGATGATGGGATCTCACATCTGAAGCATCATAGGCTTCAGCAGGAGTCATTCCACTGAGGGACATTACCACCAATGCTTTTTCCTTGAAAGGAGTATCCTTGTGACCCCCATCCATACAACACACATGCACCTTCTCAGCCTCCTGAGTGCACTTCTCTACACGCTCCTGCAACTTGCGCATCTGCTCCTGTGACACAGACGAGTCTGCCTTGGCATGGTTCTCCCTTGTATGGGCCGTTTTCTCCTCCTTCCGGGCTGCATGATAGTTTTTCTTAGAAGTCTCCACCTGTAGGAGAAGATGCAGAAAAAGCCATGATCCTGCCCACACTGATTCTCCAATACTCAGGAGGCATGTTAACATTTGTTAGAGTCTGCAGCAACCTAACAGGAATGCCAACTCAGCATTTAGTAAACAATGCTCCAGTGGGAAGAGGTAACTTCAAAGGATCCCCTTTTCAGAGCTCATCTGCTGTGCAGGAATACAGAACCTGTTACCAAAGTCTTCCCGTATGGGAAGGAAGTTATAAAACCACAAGAACAAGAGATCCTCGTGACATCCCTCCCTCTCTGGAATTCTCTGCTACTCTGGCTAACCTTATTTGTTTGCCCAGTGGCTCTTGAAATCAGACAACCTGCTCAACTGGCCTTATCTCTCTTTCCCCATTCACACTTCGCTTACATCTTTCATCTTCTTCACCCAGGGTTTCTGGGCCTTGCGGAACCCATCCTCTGCATCCTTTGTTTCCTTGAAGCCTCCAATCATCTGCTTGTGGTAAGCCTCCTTCTGCCAGGCCTTGATCTTATCCGAGTCTTCACCAGCCAGGTGGTTCCGGACAGCCAAGTGAATTTCACTCAGTTTGTCTGCAGCTGTCAGGAAGGCATGCCAGGCCTTTTCCAGAGTACCATACTGCGGACCTGCAGGAACAAGCACCGGAAGGGCTCTTATGCCTACTGCCCACAGGAGGGAATGTAGATTCTTTTCCTCCTACATATGTCTTCCAGTATGGCATCACTTCCCCAACTCTGCCCCATCAAACAAGTCAGCACTGACTGGTCTCCACAGTCCCAGCAGGCAGCATCTAGACTGGCTGTTAGACCTGGATGAGATGGGCACTTCTTTGGGCAGCCTCAGCTGTCCCAGATGGTGCCTGCTAGGAGAAGGTTTCTGTAGAAAATTCTCTTCCCAATTCTGGCCTGTGCTTCAGGACAGACAGCAACATTAGTTCATGACTGAGACTAGGCTTCTGCTCCACAGACCAGCAGGTCCTTTGGGACATCTGTCCCATTGCTTCCTGTTACTTTGTGAGACACTATCAGTTTGAGCACACTTCCACTAAATCACAGCACTAGTAGTTATTCTCAGACTGGAGGAGAAGACAGCTAAGCCATCCTTAAAAGGGGGCATATCTCCAGCTTGATTTAAGACATGGACTTCCCAAGGACTTGCCAAACTAAGCACAGAGATGTAATTTTTTTTAATAACCAAGAAAATGACAAGAGAACACCTCTCCAAGTGAATCAGAGGACTGACTACAAAAATAGGCAAACACAAAAAAGACACCCAAGAAAGTCACCCCCTTACTGGGGAGGGGAAGCCTGTCCCTCAAAGAAACAGTGTCACCTCAGTAAGAGATAGCACTCAGAGGACAGTGCAATGATTGCCTCCTATTCCCAGTCTAATATGCCAACTTTACCTCTCTCCACATTGGTCCTCCACTTACGGGACCACTCTGTTAGCTGCTGGGCATAGTTCTTCTCTATCTTGGCTCTCTCCTGGAAGCAGGAGATTAGGTCATTGCAGAGCCGGTACCCATCATCCACACGTTTCACTGTCCGCTTGTAGTTTCCAGCCTGAAATGGCACAAAACGTTATTGTTTATACTGGACTGACTTTCATGTTCCTTCAGTACAGACAACAGCAGGTCTATCATTGCACAGGGAGGGAACACAGGCCCTTCTGAAGCCAGCACCAGGGCTCAGATCCTCCTTTGACACTCTCAGGCAGACACAGCACTGGAGAGAAGAAGCTGAGATGCTTTGCTTGCTTTGCTCACAGCTCATATCTATGTCAGCTGAACAAGGAACTCTCATTCCACAGTATCTGTTGAAGAAAGTCACCTACTCCCTGCAGTAACACACAGCATGGTATCGAACCTTCCCACAGTTCCTCCCTTCCACTCCTCAAGGGCAATGTGTCACCCACAGACCTGGAACTCAACCCACTGGTAATTCCACCAGTGGGTGGTAAGATGACACTCCTACCTCCCTCACACTCCAATTATCCTTCCTTACCTCCCAGAAACTGCCCCCAGGAGCCTCCCCGCCAGCATCATCTTCTGATGACATCACCCTCTTTTTCTTGCAGCAGAGAATGTTTGCAGATTTCAGTTAACCTGAGAATAGAGAAAAGTGATTTCAAACATGGCACTGGCTGAGCCTTTGCAGACAGCATGGTTCTCCATGACTCTTGGAGCTGGAGGAGCCCAATTTGCTGCCCTGCAGTCAAGTACTGGCATCACTGCCCCTCCAGCTGCAAATGGCAAGGTCCAGCAGAGATGCCCAGGGCTGAACTGGCCTCCTCCCTCCCTGCAGACAGGAGGCCTCCTTGGCAGGTCTGTAACACATTGGGAAAGGATGCTGTAGAAGACAATGTTGCCAAACCTTGGCTGTACAGGTATCAGAGATGCTCGTGAATCCAACACTCTTCAGCAGCACCAAATACTTCTGCAGAGATTCCTTTCTTAACAAAGGCCCTTAAGAGGGTAACAGAAACTGAAGTAGCTAAAGCTATTTGAAATCTGCCTTGAAAGATTTTAAATAAGTCTTCTGTCAATGGAGATGACTCCAGCTTCCCAGTATGAGTCAGGATTACAGGATTACAACTGACTGGGGAAAACAAGGCTGAGCAGTCAGCAGGCTGGCATGTCTTGAATGGGGAGGAGCCCTATAAACTGCCCACCAGCTGAGCTGGGCTTGAGCAGAGGTACAGAAACATGCTGGGGCATACCCAGCCAAACGGCAGCACGGCACATGTGCCTGTTACCCAGCACACTGCTTCCCTAGAAACATCCCTGCACAGCTGCTGTTTTCACTACACTCACTGCATTAGGCTCAAAATCTAGGCTGGAAGGTAAAAGGTTCATCTCATTCTCTGCTGTCTCAGAACTTTTGCCCGTTCCCCTGTGCTAGCCTGCACTGCTAGTTTGTGCCTGATGTGGTACAACACTATGAATTCCTCGGGGAGAGGTTCAGGGTTGTTCTTGTGCAAGAATGAGAAAAGGAGTAACAGGACCCAAGCCCAGTCACTGGCTGACAAACCCAGTCCTTTCCAGACAAGCCCAGGTTAATGCAGCATGCATGGCCTTTGCTGCCACTTCTCCTCTTGCACATTCCTAGTTATAAAAAGCTTCCCTCACACCCCAGAGAGGTATCTGCTCATTCTGCCAGCCTATAGAGCACACCACCGAGATGAAGATCAGGTCAAGAGTACATATCTCCCACCTCATGCATATCCTTGGTGGCAGGAGCCCCACAGTGAAGCACCCCAACCCAGACTGCAGAATTTCCAACATTTGGCTGTGTTTGCCCAGTGTCATCCCATGGAGTGTGTCAGAAGTATATTAATGCTCTTCCTCTGACCTTCTTCAGAAGGCTGGAAGTGCTGAATTCCAGTCACTAAAGCAAGTTGTTAAATGAGATATGACATTCAGGTGCACAAACCTTGAAAAATTAACTGCTCCACCATGCCACCAGCTGTCCTTGTCCTCCCTCCCCACCGTTTGTTATCTGACTGCAAAGCCATCTTACAGCCTTTAGGGTATGCAACTTTACTCCTGGCCCCAGTAACTACATACCTGAAAGCTGAAAGCGAGATGCCGCAGGGGAGCAGCGGGAAGCTGGCAAGTGTCTCAAGCTCTTCAAACTCTGAAAAAAGACTGAGGATACAGAGATGGGCACGGTCAGACACTCCTTTGCAGGGGTGATGCCTGTTCTGATGCATTGCAGTCCTAGGGGTGTCCCTTTTCTACCAGCTACTTAGGAGGGGCACCCTCTGATTTAGCAGCTGCAGCCACCGTGCCTCCCGAGATGCCATGTTCCAGCACGTAGGAGAGATGCCAAATCCTTGTGTCACAAGATCTAGCCCCAGAGAGAGTTAAAATAGAAACACTGGGGTGGCTGACAGCACTGTGCAGGAAAGGTAGCATCACAACAGCTGAGCACAGGGAACAGCTTGGGCCAGAAAGGCCTAAAATAAGCACAGACCCCAGGCATCGCACGTGGGGCTTGGTCTCCCCTCACTGGACAGTGTCCAGTTTAGCAAACCCCACAGCCTCCATGCACTGCTGCATATACTTTTGCACATAGCTGCCTTTGGGAGAAACAGGGAAGGACACACACATACTTTCTCTAGTCCCTTTTAACTAAAGATGAAGATTTATACAAAAGTCAAAGACCTTGATAACTCCACATTAAAAAAAAAAAAGCCACCAAAACTCACCAGAATGCATATTCTAGTCTACAGTCCCTTTAGTAGAAGAGCACCTAGCACTGCACTGGTAGGATGTGGCTCTCTAGCCACAGAGCTTTTGTGTCCCTTGCTTCTGTAAGCTGTTCCCATCACATTCTCAGAAATACTTAATTTTGCTATATCGTACAGGAAACTGTCATCAGCTTTCCACA
This sequence comes from Platysteira castanea, assembly GCA_013397175.1. NCBI lineage: Eukaryota > Metazoa > Chordata > Aves > Passeriformes > Platysteira > Platysteira castanea. Next base: position 196,063 of record VYXC01003297.1, read on the forward strand.
GAGCAAAGAGAAGTAAAAGATTAGCAGAGGCTATGAGAAGCAAGGGCAGAATAAGGCGTTTTTGTTTATCTCACATTTACATCCCTGGGGCCTTACCTCAGTGTAAAAAGTTTATTTATTAAAAACAAACAAAACCAAAAAATCCAAAAACCCTCAACAACAGACAAGCAAAAAATCCCTTCTCAGTCACCAATATGCACTCAGCTGTGGCTGGAAGGTTAGGGCAGCTGAGAGTAGAATCTGCAAAACCTGGAAGTGGGATTTTTAGCCAGACAATAAGGCCATTTTTGAGAAGAAATGAAAGAAGGTAGGGAAAGAGAGAAAGAAGGAAAGAAAAGCAGACTGGGTTATTGCAAACTAGTGACTTTTGGTGAGGAAGGGGAGGGCAGGAGGTTGAGGGGGAAGAGCTGTTACTATGAGTGGTCCAGATCACTGGATAAAAGGTTAAAGCTCATCAAAAACCTTATAAGGCTTCCCAGTAGTCCCCAGTAAAACCAGACTACACATTCCTGAAATTGCTATGATTTAAAAAAAACTTCATTAAGTTATGTAAAAGTATATTTGAAACCCGTTCTTTCTTTCTCCTGATGAAGACATAGATCAATTATACATGACACACGAACGCTGTATCACTTTTTCCACATCACTCCCCCATCCCCACTTTATCAGGAAGCAATGAATCACAAACATGCCTTCCATCTCTGGTTTCCAATTCAGGCTGACTACATGGTACTAGAATTTGGGGGGTAAATGTGGAAAGCTGTTGTGTGGCAGTATACACTTGCTCATTTGAGGGACGGTCAAACAAAATGAACGTCCCAAAACCTGAAGCTATTCTTTCTGCAGTTTCCATCTTAGAATTTGAGTCACATCTGCTTGCTTTCTCAAGAGTTACCAACTCAAATAACCAGATTTACTATCGCTAACAGGCTCTGAAATATAATAGTAGCTGTGCTGGATCAGGCTAAGGTTTATCACGGCCTCATAGCCTTTCCAGACAGCAGCCAAAAGCAGATACCTTCCCTCGCTTTGACAACAGAGCAAACATACATGATGCCTCCCTGCATGCTCTCCAAGCCTCTAACCACTTGCTGACAGGAACTTCCCTGAGCTGGATGTGGCATCTATGAATGAGCACTCAACAGATTTCTCTTCCATTAGTTTCTTCAGCCTGCTTTTGAACTCATATATGAGTTTTCAGCATCCGTAATATCATGTGGCAAAGTAACCCACAACTTCAGGCTTTACTGTAGCCATCAGCACAGTAGCTAGGGGGGAAAATACAATGAAGTGGTATAGTATTTCTACAGGCTAATCTCCATGACCTGAGTAGCAGTCAGTTGAGTACATATTTCCATAGCAGTTGTACAGACTTTATAGAAGTCCAGAAAAATCCAGCTTGGTAGAAGCAAAAAGGTCAAAGACCAAGAAGAACCCTTTTCTGCTGGGCTTTTTCTGGACTTTACATACTTCATGAGCCCATGTCAGTCAGCAGATCAAATTGGATCTGCATGCATACATAGGGAAGGTACTTAGTACTGCACAGAGAGGCTGGAAAGAACAGCTGCTGCTGTCACCCTGAGTGAGCCCTAGAAGAGCAAGTAGATTGCCAGTCCACCCCTTCATGCCTATCTATTCCTGAAATACCACGTGTTGTGAGCCACTAAGGGTTTGAGACCAGGGAAAACAGAGTTTGACGGGAAAAGTAAATATATGTGCCAAAGGCTGGAGGTTGTTTTACAGTGAAGTAAAGATGACAGGGATACCTTGTGGACAGCCTGACTTAGCAAGAGCCACCAAATGATTCAGGAGGGCTGGCAGAGCCTGTATAGTATGAGCAACATAGCTGGAGTTATTCTGGGTCGACTGGAGTTTTATGTGGGCCAGTATCACATACAAGACTCCTCCTGATGCCACTGCCACCTCTCATAAGAGAAGGCTATCTAGAAAATCATATTTGCAGGGCAAAGGAATGCTTATCCCTACCTTCCCACCCTTCTCAGAAAGCTCTCACAGTTAAGAGCTACTTAAGACCTCACTGCAGCTCTTGCAAGACAGGGTCTCTGAAGAAGTGGGAAAGAGTGACTACATTGCTATTCATTTCACACCTCCAGAGGATTATGGATAAAGGCATCACAGACACCACTACAACCAGCAACATCAGGAAAACTGAACCATGCAAATGACAGCTACAACTATTTCTGCTTGCAGTGTTAGAAAAGATACCTCCCTTCTTCCCCCACATACCTGCTCTCACTTAAGAGCCAACATCATTATTAGGCCACACCTACTATCAACTCCCTTTTAAGTTATCAAAAAAAGCTCTTGTTCTTTAGCTGCAGAAAGGTGGAATGGCTCATGACTGTCTCACTGGTACTGAGCTCCACTCAGGAAAATGCCAGAGGGTTCACTGCAATAGAGCTATTTCTACCTTTAAGCCATATTATTCTCACTCATGATCCAGTCAGGGATGCATCTCAGACCACAGATCCCTGCCCTCAGAACAAGGTGTCAGGCTAAAACCTTCCCTTTCAAAAACATGTGAAACTCATTACGCATTATAGGGTGTGCCTTGTTGTTTCATGCTTTGACAGCATCTGTGCAATAGGGTCCTGATCCACAAAGAAAACTTCTAGACCCAAAAGTAATAATAGCTTTTCTCCACTGAAAGCTTTCCCTCAGGCAGGTAAACCACAGAAATCCTCTTCCATCTACACCACATTCCAGTACTTCCAGCCTCCAAATGCCCAAGGCACCACTTCTATGCATTGCTTGACTGCCTTCTGAGACTCCTTGTGAGCAACTGTTTTCCTAAGCTCACCAAGATGAAATCTCTGAGCTCTACAAATGCTTGAAGGGCTGATGTATGCAGCCTTGCAGGAATTCACCCACAGAAACAAAAGTTGTATATTGCACCAGACAAGGCCTGCCCAACTCCTCTTCCATTCCCCAGCTACGACAGCAAATGCTGGATGCAGACACATGTAGGAACAAATTGAGTTACATTTATCTAGTAACTGAAGCTTTGGTGGAGACACATTTTTATTGTGGATCAATTTCTATATAGGTGTTAAAGCCAAGCTAAGCAAAAGTTTTAATCAATAATAGGTTGCTACTAATTTTCACCTCAAGAATACTACCATCACAAGGCAGGAATTTGATACTTTCTGCCAATTTGTTTGATTCCCAGGTCATTTTTCTGTACACAGTGGTCAAGGTACTCTTTTCTCTCCAAAAACACTGGCACTCTGGTATAGGTTGCAGATAAACATTTCAATCTGAACAACCCAAATACACAAAAAGATGGCAGCTCCCCTTCCCTTACAGACTGACAAGCATGAAATCCCGTTTTTTCCCCTTTTAACTTGTTAGAATGAAACTAGAGAGCTGAAGCCAGGAGGTTCCACGTGACTCCAGCAGTGTAACCAACTGGACTGCTGTTGGTACAGCACAGCTAGGAGGGTCCCTAACAGAACGAAATGAGGCGTGGGACAAAGTGTGCTTTCCAGACTCACCATCTCTGGAATTGCACATCCAGTAGCTCTGAACCAGCAACTGGGATGATGCCTAGTAATGTGCTCTCCACTGCCATTATACAGGAGGTCTGGTATTTACAGGTGTACTCACCTTTCTGAAGAGGGGACAGCTCTTATCTACTGCTAGAAAGGACGAAAAGTAACACAAAGATCCTCCAAAACTTCCCTTAGAGGTATTTATCTTACTGCTTTGTCACACCCTCAGCAGAGTCACCTGACTGGGAAAGGGACTAAAGCCAGTGTTTCCCAGCCTCTCCCTAAGGACTGAAGCCTGCCAGGGCTGTCTAATACCATTTCAAGCAAGATTTCAGCTCATCTCTTGAGCCAGGGAAAGGTCATAGAGGCATCAGGCAGAACAGTAACTACACACAGAGGTCACTTCAGCTATTTGCAAGCCTGGAACAGAAGCCCATCTCCCAGGCCATGATTCTCTAGAGATCATGTGGCTCTCCACCAACAAAATTCTCCATGATTATACCAAAATACTAAAACACAGACAAGATCCTGTTCCACTTGAAGGGCTGACCCCCTGAGCCTATGTGCTGCTTCATTATACTCTCCTATTTCAGACCACAGCTTCTTTAGCTTTGTCTTCACATTCAGACCAAGCTAATGTACCGATGACAGACATTCCCCATGTGCCACCCCAAGCTGTTTTCAACGTGTTCATGCAGAACTCAATCCTTTCTACATTTATTAGCTATTCCCTGTCAGCAGCCAAGGCTACAGGACAGGCTTCTACTAATACACTGCTGCTTCTACTAATACACTGGGGCTAAGATTCCTGGCTGACATAGCTTTACCAGGCAGAAATTGTTTTGCCAAGAAAAGGAAGAAATCTGCTTTCTTTTCCAATATGATGTAGAGGATCTTTAATATTACAGGAACACAGATCTCTTCTGTTTGACGTGACAGTATGAGACAATGTTAATGAAGGAATGTCGTGGGCTATCAAGGTACGTGTTAAGTTTTTTCCCCAGTTGTTCCTAGTATTAAAATTATTATAATCTCAAAATACAGAGCTGAAGGAGATAAGAAGTCAGTGCTGAACCACTGGGTACCATCCTCAAATAGGGAAATAGGCTATGTTAATTTTTACTCAAAATGGTTGCTGGAATAATTTAAACATGTATGTTGTGTCTATGTGTTTAGCAGCTGCAGCTGACAGCTTAGTAAGAGGCCACACATACAAGCTACCAGGAACAGCAGTACCCTAGCCTGCTTTCTTAGCCCTGTGAACAGCATCACTCCTGTTCCACTCCTTAGTCACAGCACGCCCACTTTCCAGCTCTCACACTCCCTGTCTTACCACTCTCTTAGGGCAAGGTTTTAACCCAGGCAGATACTGAGAACCTGTAATCTCTGCTGTCCCACTCCCTGGCCTCTTCACTTGTTTGCTTCTATGCTGGATATTTCCCGGGGTACTTCCCACCCTACTGCATAAGTCTCTGCAAGCAAAGACCAAGCTTGCCAGCAAATATGTGCACTTCCCTTTTGATCAGAAGGGACCCCAAACAACTCGAAGTTCTTTCTTCCTAAGTCACTGATAAACAGGTGTTTAAAGCTCTAGTCAAAGCTAGTATATCACTCCTCAGCAGTCTCAATCCACACTGAATGCAAACATTTTCCAGATTTAATCTACATCTTACCTGGTAATGTTTTTTTCTGCACTTACTGACTGGTAAGATCAATAGTCCATCCTGTGACACAGCTGCCTGGAACTTAGTAAAGGTAACTCATTGCAGTAGCAAGTTGGGCCAGTCTACCCTCTCCAACAAGGCTTGGAGTAAGAAGTTTGGTTTGTTTCATCTTTACAAGAACCGCACTGACCCAAACAGAATAAAATGCGCCAGACTCATCTAATCCTGAGTAAAGAAGGCAGAAATAATGGGAAGTGGTGATGAGGGCTGTTTCCTGTGGTTGCCAATGGGGAGCGGGTAGGGGAACAAACTCCAGTAAGTTCCTGCCACTGGAATATTCTCCTGTGATTGAATCTCCTTGCAACACCCAGAGGAGGGATCAAGTTTACATTAATGCAATCAATGTAATCAATGCAATCAAAAAACCTTTGTGGGAGCCACAAGCCAGTTAGCTCCTTTCTAACACTGAGCATCTGATACTTTCTTGCTTCACTAGACTGCACAGCAGTCAGAAGTCTCCAGCCTTCTCTGCTCCCTTCTCCTACTTGGAAGCCACAGTGAGTTTTTAACCCATCTACAGTTCTGCAACTTCTAGACTTCCTTTACCAATAGCTGTCTTTTCCACTGGCTGCTTTTTGAGGAAGGGGAATGGGAGATAAGAGTTGGCAAGAAATTTGTCCTTCAGACCAAGTGTGTGACAATCATATGGCAAATTAATTCAAAGTACTGCATTTCTTTATCTATGGTTGCATCAAATAGATTTCTGGTTTTACTTGGTAAAAGCTGATTTACTAAAACTGCTTATTATGTGAATACTTTCCTTCCAAATATTCATATAATGGAGACAAAAACATGAAAGATCATCCTCAAGGCATTTTTGAAGTTCATCCAGTTCCCTGCAGAGTTTCGAGTCCCAAACAGTCTGTAGAAGGGAGTACAACCAACTCCTTGAGAGTTGAATAAGATAAGACTGAGTGCTAGGGCATCTCTTATGGTAAAGAAGAAAGACGTTAAAGCATCATACCCATTACTTCTGTTCCAGGTGTGACCAGTTCCTCCACTTCAATGGCAAGGTTCTTTTTTCACCTTTTGTTACCAGAGCTAGGTTTACTCTGCAGGAAAATCTAAACAGCATTAAACCACCTGCAACTGTAAGGCAAATTTCAATACCATATGAACTGGAAGGACTGTAGAGTAGCTTTTACACAAAGTCATTTTGCATAGTCTTTTACAGGACCAGACGTGAAAAGAAAGCATCATTTGCTCTGTGGACTGGAGAGAACTTATATTCCCTTTGTAGCATCTCCTGGTTCAAGAAGAGTTTGGCAGATCAGCCACTTTGTAGGTACTCCACTCCTAAATGTATTCATATACCTTTGTGACAGATTTCCCAGAGAAACACACAGGTAACAAGGTTGAAGTAGGAAAGCCATTAGGAACTGTCCTGCACTGTGGAGATTCATACTTCATTCAATCAGTTCATACTTCAGAGATCATCTAGTTCCAAGCCCATCTCCACGGGCTTGGATCCCACCCACGAGACCAGGTTGTTCAAAGCCCCATCTCATCTGGCCTTAAACACTACCAGGCATGAGGGCATCCACAACTTCCCTGGGCAATGTGTTATAGCAACCCTCTGAGTACAGAATTTCTTCATAACATCTAATCTAAATCTCTCCTCTAGTTTAAAACCCTTCCCCCTTGTCCAATCACCATCTGCCCATGTAAAAAGTTGCTCTCCCTCCTTTTTATAAGCTCCTTTTAAGTACTGAAAGGCTGAAATTCTTCCACTGAAAGGCCATGAATACTTCACACATTCTTCTTGAAGTTCATTGCCCTGCATGTCATGGAGCAACTTTTATCTGCTTTCATAGTATCTGCATGGAATCTGCTCCTTGGTATCAGTAGTGCCTCTTAAAATAAGTTTTTGAATCTCAGGCTGAAAAACAAGACTATTAACACTTCATATCCCAAATGTTATTCAAAATACTTTAGGAGAACACAGGCAAATGGGGCAGTCAGCCCAAAGTGTACACGTGACAGGATAGATTTTAACTGTTCAGCATCACTGGAATGTCATTTGCTTTCTCAGTCCACTGCCCAAAGGAATGATATCAGTTTCTGGTCCTCAGGATTCAACCTGGCATGTGAGGAAAGAACACTGGAAGGCTTTTTAAAAAAACCACAAGCACAACAGAGCAACCCAGTGGGCTTTATTTCCCTGCAATGCTTCCTGAAGCAGCTCAAAACCCTAGCTGTTTGCTTGCACTGGAGTAGAAGCCTGCTGGAGTCAACAGTGGGGTTTCACATGGGTTTCCACAGCTCACCAGTCCTGGTACAAGGAAGAGCTGACTGAAAACATCAGGAAGCCAAAGTGAATACCTGCAGTCATTCTAGAAGTGAAATACACTACATCTTCTCCCAATCCTCCATGAAAGCTTCTTGCCCTTGTCAGAAAAAGCAGCAAGGCCACTTTGGAGCTCTGCACAGCAGTACTGCAGCTGGTGCAGCTCAGCACCCTCAGGAGTGGGAGAGGTTTGGCTCAGCAGCAGGGATACTGTACTGAGGGATGGCAAGAATTTACTACCACCAGAAAAGCACCTGTAGATGACTGAAAGGACTGTGTCCCTGAGAGCCCAGGAGGCAAGTACTGTATCATACTGCAAACAGGAGAGACACAGCTTGGGCAAGTTCACAATAGGGACAGGATGGAGGAGGCTGAAGACTTGCTAGCACTGTTACTTATGGGTTACCTGCAGTAATTCAACTCCACTAACCTGGAAAAGCTTAGTTGCAATAAACAGAGTCCTACCAGTCACCTATGAAGGCAGCATAAAATCCCACACAAACCGAATGCCTCTGGATTGAGGCCCCCGGTACCATGGAGATCTCTCACATGCCTTTTCAACAAACTACAGTGCCCAGTGACAATCACTAGATTTAACACACAAATTCCAACTATCGCAAGTCTGAAAGGCTCATTCCCATCACCCCATTCACAGCAAGGAGAAACCAGTGAAGGCTCAAATGTGATTAGGATGCCAGTCACATTTACTGCCTTATAGCAGTGCCCAGCTTCAGCCCACATTTCAGCTTGAAGAACTTGAAACTAATGTACCAGTCACTGAAACAAAGCGGGATGATTACAGCAGAGGATGCACCAGGTTCTTTGCACCAACATTTTCCCTTGTGCTGCTGGAAAAACTTGTGCCCAAACAGAGCACATTTTGATGTTAAATTACAGTGGTCACCACGCTGCAAGGTAGTGGCAAAAAGCTACCACTTGAACAGCTTCTTAACTGCTCCAAGGATGCAAAGTTCTTTTGTAATTCTTCAAAGAGCAAAATCCTAAATTCTTCGTGAACACTTCCAGATACAGCAGTCACTGTTTTCTGATCCATCCACACTAAGGTCTTAGACTGAAGTATTAAGGCTTTTTTTTTAATCTATCTGACACAGTTGCCTCTCACAGAGTACCCTCTACACCCATTGCACTGAGTAACTAGTGATAAAACAGCTTGTCTGATTACAAAGTCTGTTTTAAAATGATAAGAGCTTCCTAAAGGGCTTAAACAGCTCTCCTATTGTTCAGGCATTTCCCCATGAACTCTCAAGAGCAGCCCAAATTCACAGATCACTGAGCAGCTGATGGCAAAAATAGAGGCAGTTTATTAATGCTCTCTGATCAAGAGTATAGCTTTTTCCACTCACGCTACAAGCAGATACTTTTAGCTTTTCAGGTCTCCAGTTCAATCCCTGGATGCCAGCCATGACACAGACCAAACAGTTCAAACAACTGAATAATCTCCAGCCCTCAAGATGGCCAGAGTAAACAATATACAGTATTTGCCATGCTTGCTGATACCATGAGTTCTGACAAAAGCTCACATCACTCCATTGTGGTGACTAAGGCATTCTTACAGCTTTGTGTCTCCTAAGAAGTCACGTTATTGTATTTCTGATCTTATACATATATATACACACATATATATGAGTTCATGTGTAAAGATATATTAATTCTCTGATATATTTATTCTCTTTTTGTTGGAAGTTCATGATCATCTGCGAAAAGCCCAGAAGACTCAGGCTAGATCTTGTATAATCCACAAAAACTTAAAATGACTAAAAGCACCAATTGTTATCCTGTGAAGAAATTAATTTGGGTCCATAAAATTTTGAGGCTTTTATGACTTGGTTACACACATGGTCTGCCAGTGACCTGCAGCATTTTGGCATAGTCCAGTCACACACAATCGTATTCACTTGTTGACATTTGATAATAGAGTTCCAGGTGGGCAGTTGTTCCCAGCCCTAGACATAGCTGACACACTGAAGTTACTGCTTTTTACAGCCTGAGAAGAAGACAGTCTTCACTTGAACAAGTGCAGGCAAGCAAGAGAAGCTCAAACACACAGGGTCAGAAGAAAAAAATAAAAAAGCCAATAAAGCAATACAATGGACCAGGCACAGAATAGGGAAGGCAGCAAGCAGCTGATCAAGCTCACACATTCATTCTGTTCCAAGCTGTAACTCAAAGGACAATCTAGTAAATATTTTAGGGAACTTCTAGAGAAATACCATTAATTACACAAAACACTATCAAAGCAAACTCCATCTCACACAAAGCACATTGTGGACTTCAGGGAAAGGTGAATCCTTGCATGAAAGAATGTGCCCAGTTATGCAACCCATGGGAGAAGCTCCACTTTGACTCCACCCAGAGACCAGCTCACACCTGGAGCAAGGAGTATCTGGACCCTGTCATTTTAACCCACACACTGCAGTTGTGCATTCTGCTCTTATTCTGCCCTGAGAATGACTGGAGTCACCCACTGTAAGGCTTAGTGACTTTTTAGTGACACTTCAATTCCAGGGTGGAGTGGGAGGCTCTGACTGGCTTCTGTACTGCAATCAATTACCATCATATCAGAAATTCCTTTGTACGAATTAGACTGGCAGTTGATTTGAAGGGGAGAGAAGTTCATCTCCAGTTTCAGGAAGTAGGGAGCACCAGTTCTATAAGGAGGGTCAAAGAGTGAACAAAAAGGCCAGACTACTTCCTAGGGCCAGGAACAAGTTTCTGGCGGTGGTCAGCTAACCTTACCCTCACTACCAAGCCCTGAGCCTTCTGCATGCCTGAAGAACTGAAGCAAGCAAACAACGCATAGTTGGCACAGAAAGTGGTGGAACAGGTTAATGCGTTTAGGCCACGCTAGCTTCACTTATCGATAGCTTTGCAGAGATCATAGAACCCTCCTCCCGTGCCCAGTGACAAATCAGACTGTCTTCTCAAGCACTGGATATTCAGGCCCTAATACCCTCCCTGTTTATCAGCTTTCTCTTGCCCTAGGCTGGAGAGGACACGGTAACCCCAGCAGCCTGCCAGGGGCCCGGTGACACGGCGGCAGGCAGCACCTCTGCGCCTGCCCCCCACCCTCCTCTTCCCTCCCTGCTGTCGGCAGCCAGAAGAGAGAAGGAGGGCGAACAAGGACAGAACTGTCCCGTCTGCCGAACTTCTCCATCCGGCTGCCAGGAGTCCGGCTCGCAGACCGGCAACACGGACCCCCGAGACAAGGGACTGCAGCCCCGCGAGCCTGGGCTCCGGCGCGGCCCCTTTCCCCAGGGGGTCCTGGGAAGCCGCTGTATCCCCACTCTCCACAGCGCTGCCAGCGCCCGCGGCTCCGGTTTCAGAGTGGGAAGCGGCTCTGCGCGGACGCGGCACAAAGAGGCCCCTGTCCCCGCGGCGGAGCGGAGGCGCGGGCTCCGGAGGGAGGGGGAGCCTCGGCAGCCCCCAGTGACGGGGCGGTGGCAGGGGGCCGGCCCCGGGAGGCCAGCGGCGGGGCACCCGGCGAAGCTCAGGGACGCAAAGGGTGCAAAGCTCTGGCGAGAGCTTCCCCAGCCCCTCGTGAACAACCCGCCGGGGACCGCAGTCCCACCGCCCTTCCCAGCCCCGCGCGCCGCCGCTCCCGCACCTACCGGAGGTCCCTCCTGCGCCTCCAGATGAACCGCGCCGAGCCGCCTCCCGGTCCCCTCCTGCCTACAGCCAGCGCCCAGCCGGGCACCGCCTCCCCCACCCGCCCACCTTCCATGAGGAAACTTTTCCCTCACAGTTGCCAGCGC
>VYXC01003297.1:207401-237312 GCA_013397175.1 Platysteira castanea
CCGCCAAGCCCCCCGGCACCCCGCGGGACACAGGTCCGAAAGGCGCCAGGCCCGGGGGAGCGGAGCCCGCAGCAGTGACCCCGCCGCTTACCTCGCAAGCGGCGTGGCGCGGCGGGACGCCGGCAGACACCGACCACCTAGGCGAGGCGCGGGCTAAGCCCTCCCCCTATTTNGCTCTGCCCAGGCAGGTGGGGTCGGAGAAGGGTGCTGAGAGGGCAGCGCCGGCTCTCGTCGTCGGTCCCCCTCACCTCCACATTGGGGCGGGCCTGGGGTCGGCCATGGGGTGAGGAGGGGACTGAGGGAAGCCTGCCTGGCCGGGATCCCCTTCGTGGCGAGCGCCGGGGGCGGGAGGGAGGCAGCCCTCTGAGGAGCTGCTCGCTCGGCCCAGCCGTGAGTTCGGCTCCTGTCCGTGAGTTCGTTCATCTGTGTGCTGCGCCGGGCAGCTGACCTGCAGGGCCAGGAGCCGCCCTGGTGTGTTGGAGCACCAGGTTCCCCAAGGCCGGCTCCCACCCAAGTGGAGTGCTGTGGTCTCGCTTGTGAGCATGGCGTGGGTCACTCTCCCTGGGCTTTGAGGGTGGCATGACCTCAGTTCGCCTTGGCATCCGTCTATCTCTTTCAGCCTGATCCTGCTAACTGTTTTCAGTCACTCACGTGTTCCCCTGAAAACCTCTACCTGAATAATCTGGACCTCATCTTTAAGTCCTCGGAGCCTTTCTGATGACACCAGCTGTTTTCTAAATGCCAGGGAGTTTGCTTGCCAGCGTTTCCTTTTGCAACGCCAGGCCCCGAGTGCAATTTCCCCTGGGGCAGGGCTTGTACGAGGAGCACTAGGAGACCTTGCTGGCCTGCCTCCTCTTGACTGCTTCCAAGTGACTTGGGACACAATTCCAAGGACCAGCTGTGGGTTTGCAGTGATGTTTATTCAACTGGTGGAAAAAGGAAACACGGAGACCCTTGCAGAAGGAAGAGAGGAAAGAGCATGTCATAAATCTTCCACTTCTCTGGAGCAGTACTTCGGTGTTTTGCCTTTCTTTACAAGTGCCCTAAATTTCATAAGAGCCAGAAAAATAACTGTGCTGATGCCCTTCACATAGAGTGAAATGCTGTGTTAGAAAATGGACATTAGAAACCATTCCACCTTATTTCTTTTGAGACCAATCCACTGTTTGCTTTTACCAGCATGAGGTCCCTAGAAAGTGGACACCTGTGACAGGTCATTGGCTATGGTGTCACCATGAGCATCCTTTAAAAAAATGATGAAAGATGCTTACCTTGTCCTCAAGATTAATCACAGTTGAGAGTATAGGCAATAACTTTGTCTTTTACTAAAACAAAACTGAACGCAACTCTTTGGCATAGACACTCCCTAATTCATTTAAGTTCTGAGTTTTTAATTCCATTATCAAATTAATGTACATTAATGAAGGTCAGAAAAGGCAAACACCTGTCATCCATTAATAGTGTATATCCAGTGTTTGCCCTATGTTATGTTTTCATGCTGATTTCTATATTAATATTCCATGTGTATGTAAGAGCACTTAAGATAGATGCTGTCCATGTGGGACCTGGCCACCACCAGTACTGATTGCGAGGGAAGAGTACTAATTAGCACGGCTGTTGGAACCCTTTCCTCCAAGGCTGGAATGGCTTGGGGAAGATGGGATGCTCAGGTAAAAAAGGTCATAATGATAGTGATCTTTTTGTTCATTTTCCTGGTACGGGCGGCTTAGCAATGGTCATGGGACAGCAGGAAGTCAGATAGCATGATATTTACTCTTTCATCTCTATGGTTTTATATTGTCTTTTTCATGGAATACAGGCTTGTTTTCATGTGCATGGCAAACTCTAGTTGCTCTAATGGTACATACATCAGTAGTGACACTAAAGTAGCCAAAAATATTCATGCTTTGGACAAGGATCCTGGCAACAAGGAGGCAGAACACCTAATGGTATTACCAATACCACGAAGCTGATCTTAGTTACAAAATAGCTTTACCCAACCCAGTGACAAGACTGCTTTATTCTGTGGGAGAGAAGCATGTCCCATAACTGAGGCAGAGCCTCAACATAATTGTACATCAGACAAAAGGCACCATAAATATAAGCCAAATATCCTGCCCATGCAGAATTATACTCCCCTGACTTTGTTGCATACTGTAGTTTGAAGTGTGAGACTGTAAATACATTAAACAATATTTTCTCAAATTAATGTTTCTCTGGCTTACTCAAGAGTACCATCCAGACACTGAACTGTGGGATGTCAGGCCAGTGGCATTTTTTCTGTGCATGAATTGTGTATTGTCTGCTGTTCTTGCCCTTAGTGGATAATAATTACAAAAATATCTGGTGGTTCTCTAGAGACAAAGCAAACTTGGTGTTAGTCATTGACGCAAACAATATATTTAGCATGTGGCCTCATCTTGAGTCCTGTGTGCAGTTCTGGGACTCACAATTTAAGAATGACGTTGAAGTCCTCGACTGTGTCCAGAATTTGGCTTGTCTAGGTTGGAGAAAAGCAGGCTGAGGGGTGACCTCATGGCCCCCTATAGCTTCTTGAGGAGGGGAAGTGGAGAGGGAGGTGCTGATCTCTTCTCCCTGGGATCCAGTGATAGGATGCATGGGAGTGGTTTGAAACTGAACCAGGGGAAGCTTAGACTGGACATTACAAAGCATTTCTTTGCAGAGAGAGTGGTCAAACACCGGAACAAGCTTCCTAGAGAGGTGGCCAGTGTCCCAAGCTTTCAGTTTTTAAGAGGCATTTGGACAATGCCCTTAATACCAGGTTTTAACTTGGCCAGCCCTGAACTGGTCAGGCAGTTGGACTAGGTGCTTGTTGTAGGTCTCTTCCATATGAAATAGTCTCTTCTACTCTTTTCTACTCTTTTCTATTCCATTCCATTTCTAAAAAATGCTAACTGTGATAGCTCCAAGAGGGAAATGTGTAGGCTATGCTGTGTGTGCTCTGCTTGGGGGAAAATACTGCTGGGAAACAAAAGGGATGGGGGCAGGAAGTGTACCTCTTTGCTGGAGATAACTTGGATAGCAGCATCAAAGTTTTCTTTGGGATCCTATGATGAAGACTTCTGCAGGCCTATAGAAGAAAACTGTTGATCGCTGTCAAAATATGAAGGATATTTTTTTGTAGTAGATTTTCTTCCCAGAAATCAAGCTTTTGAGGCTTCAGAGGCAAGAAGGGAAGTGCTATGATCAGTTATTCCTCTTGCTGTTTTTTGCTGATGGGTACATGCTGGGTATTACAAAAGTGCCTGATGAGACTTTAAGACTTGCTAATTGGGTTGATGTATATGTCCAAAACCAGATTGTGTTAGTGATTATCATTTTTGTGTATGGCATTCTGATACAGGATGGCAGCAACTAATACAATATTGTTACTGTTCAACAAAAAAGCATAGAGACTGAGTATTTGTTGTTTTTCTGGGTAGTTTTGCTGTGCATTTTCTAGTGTGTGAGAAAATCCATAGGTAACTGTAGTTATAGCAAAAAAAAAATAGTAGCATCCAAAACCAAACCCTACAGAAGGCATGGCTGTGTACAGCTATTTTAGGACCTGTGTTCATAGCCACCTGTGTGGATGACTGTATTTTAATTACTCAGCATAGTTACTGGCAGGCCTGAAGCAGGGGACCCTACTGCTCCAGAGATAAGGTTCCCTACACATGGCAGGCAGACAGCAGCCTCTTTTGCAGGTGCGGGGGGAAGTGCTGGTACCTCGCTTTGTGTTGGTGGAGCTCTTCCTTCCCCATTCTTGTCAGCTTCCTCATGTACGATCTGGTGCTCTTTGAGCTGCCCTCGACGAGACTTTGTTACCAGCTTTTGAAGCGCCTTTTGTTGTTGGTCTTGTTGATGTTGTTGCTGTTGAGTTCCAACACCGGGTGCATTTTCTTCTGGAAATGATGTTTTGAATTTTTTTTTTTTTGATTGCCGTGTTGGGAGCCCTTACCAAACAGATTTAGTAGGCCAATTTAGTGCTTTAGAAACTATTGAGGGGCATATGATTTTACGTGCTGCACCAAATAAACAACAGGCAGACAAAGACGGATCGCGCGTTTCAGGCGAGCGTGACCCCCGCAGCCGCCTCCCGCTCCAGGGCANCCGGGTGGGGGGCGCTGCCTGGGGAAGAGCCTGCGCGGTGCCTGCCGAGCTATATTTAACACGGGCAGATATCCAGGACAGCCATTCAGGAGTTCTAAATAAGCTCAACGCGAGCACAGGCTCAGCCTAGGGATGCTCTGCCGGAAGGAACTGCAGCTGCGGACGGCGTTTGGCGCACCGCCCGCCGGCTGCAGAGAAGGCCGTGGGAGGCCCATGCTTTTCCTCAGGGGCCTGCTGGCGTCGTGGCCGTCATAACACGGGACACGAGTGGCTGAATCCCACTGGTCACAGGAGCAGTTCAGGTGTAGTTGCCAGGCGATGCAGGAGCGCAATCCAAATACCAGGTGGTGGTTGTGAGGAAAACTGGCTATTATGCAGGAACTACCTTCTCAGCCCATTTGTTGCAAGGCCAGTCAGCTCTGGCCATCATCATAAAAACTCTGACTTTTCACTTTGGTGAATCTAAAGAGCTCAGTGTGAGCTACTAGAGAAACAGTTAGGGTATTATGTGGTTTCACAGATGTACTTTATGCAGATCTGTGGGTTTCAGGCTTAAAAGTCTGGTAGAGGCACATCTGTAAAAACATATTCTAGTGCTTTCGGATATGTTAATTTTCATATGTGAACAAAGGAGATATTATTGAAACTGTTATTTTAAGTAGAGAACAAGAAAAAGCCAGTGTAGTGCCAATGAGAGAGTATACAGGTCTAATCACTATCATCAGACTACTGAGATATGTTTCATTCCAGTTTTCCTCTCTGTCCTCTGGTTAAAAGTATATGACAGTCTTACCTTCCATTCTTTGTTTGCTTTCAGTGGTCAGACAGAATGGCTNCCGCTCCAGGGCAGCCGGAGACGCCGCTTATGCTGATGGCCGGGGAGGCCGGCAGGGGTAAGGCCGGTGGAGGCGGGCAGGGGCTCGGCAAATCCCCCGAGCGCTCCTCGGCCTTCCCCTGCCGATGCCGCTGCCCCTCCGCGGCGAAGGGTGGCAGCGGCCACCATGGCCGGCGAACTCGGTGCCGCTCCGTAGGGCCGGGCCGAAGCCCCTGCCCCCCGTTCCCGCCCCGGTTATGAAACCGCGGGGGAGGGGCCAGTGCCGCCCGCTGGCCGCGGCGGCGCCGGGGGAGCCGAGGCCGCCGGAGCGCAGGTGAGAGCGGGGTGGCCCTTCCGCACAGGCCGCGGGGGCGCCGGGCCGGGCCGGGGGCTGCGGGGCNATCCAAATACCAGGTGGTGGTTGTGAGGAAAACTGGCTATTATGCAGGAACTACCTTCTCAGCCCATTTGTTGCAAGGCCAGTCAGCTCTGGCCATCATCATAAAAACTCTGACTTTTCACTTTGGTGAATCTAAAGAGCTCAGTGTGAGCTACTAGAGAAACAGTTAGGGTATTATGTGGTTTCACAGATGTACTTTATGCAGATCTGTGGGTTTCAGGCTTAAAAGTCTGGTAGAGGCACATCTGTAAAAACATATTCTAGTGCTTTCGGATATGTTAATTTTCATATGTGAACAAAGGAGATATTATTGAAACTGTTATTTTAAGTAGAGAACAAGAAAAAGCCAGTGTAGTGCCAATGAGAGAGTATACAGGTCTAATCACTATCATCAGACTACTGAGATATGTTTCATTCCAGTTTTCCTCTCTGTCCTCTGGTTAAAAGTATATGACAGTCTTACCTTCCATTCTTTGTTTGCTTTCAGTGGTCAGACAGAATGGCTCCAGTGAACCATCCAAAGGACAAGAAGCGTGAGAGGGCATGTCAGCGTTGGCCAGAAGAGGCAAAATCAGCTGGGAAGAGGAAACGGGACTATGGGGAACAAGGGAATGAGAAACAAGAAAAGAGGTTGTTTGTGAGAAAAACATCTAAACCCCCAGGGAAAATCGGTAACATTTCCTCAGATCCTTACTCTTTCTTCCTACCAGATTTACTGCAAATGACAGGCATTGACTAGTTGAAGAGGGAGAATGCCAAGAAACATGTTCAGACATGAGTGTTCAGATGGGGTTGGATGTCGAAGTAATAGGCAGACTTGTATTGGGGTAGTACATCCTCCCAAGTTTCTGTCTAGTGAGTGTGTGTGCATGCATGAATGTTCATGTTTTGAGACTCTGTACCCCTTGGTAAAAGCCTGAAGCACTGAAGATACTGTTACAGCTCATTTGAGGGTGGTTAAGTTTTGTGGAATTCCTGTATTACCAGATCTCTGCTTTAGTGTAGGACAGACCAATCTTGTAATACGTTATTTCTCTCATGCAATTCTGAATGCAGTTGGTAGTCCTAAGGTTGGTGTCCTACACCATCCAGTGTGAATTGGTATTTGCACCCTGTTCTTTCCATGTTCTGACTTTTGCTGCAGTAACAATGAATGCTTTCTACCTCTGTTCAGATTAGAATGGACAGAACTTCCTCTAATTACTTCTCCTCATGACATTTTTTTCCTTTCGTGTCTAACTTAGGTACAAAGAAAATCTTAAAAGATTTTTGATGTAATCTGGAGTTGTGATTAATTTCTAATATACTGGAAAGTTTAGTGCTTTGCATTATCAAAGAAGTTGTCTAGACTTTACCTACAGCAACTTCATAGAATCATTTAGGTTCGAAAACCCCTTTAAGATTGTAGAGTTCAACTGTTAACCCAGCACTGCCAAGTCCGCTGCTAAACCATGTCCCTAAGTGCGACATCTACACATCTTTTAAATACCTTTAGGAATGGGGATTCATCCACTTCCCTGGGCAGCCTGTTCCAATGCTTGACAACTCTTTCAGTGAAGAAATTTTTCCTAATAGCTAATCTAAACCTCTCCAGGTGCAAGTAGAGACTCTTTCCTCCTTCCTATCACTTCTTGTTTGGGAGAAGAGACTAATCCCCCTCTCCGTACAGCCTCCTTTCAGGTAGTTGTAGAGAGCGATTTGGTCTCCCCTCAGCCTCCTTTTCTCAGATAAAACCTTAAATTCTATCAGTGGTTTAGGAGATCACTAGGGTTATTGCCTTGTGTGGAGATACTACACGTTTTCTGTACAATTTTGGCTTAAGGATCCAGAAATTACTGAAGTGTTTTTCAACAGCCAAAGATACAGGGGTTCTGTGATTTTGCACATTTCCATTGTGTGGTCTGTGAGTACAAACTTGGAGGAGTTAGCAGGGTGAACAGTGACCATGGAGGCAAAATGCTCTGTTTTGAAAGGATAATGTATATCTGTGTGTAATTGTAGATAGTTAAAACATCTTCTGTAGTTAATTTAGCTACGTTATTTTATTTTAATTTCATGGCGTCATTTTCGTATTTGGTAAGCATCTGCCATTCCTGTAAGATACTTCTGAAAAATGAGGCTAATCATATTTTTCCCTTAATCTTTTCTTAAAAAGATGAAGACCTTTGTATCTGAGCTTTTCCATTTTGTGTTCCAGTTTGTGTGTGTTTGGAAAAATCTTTTTTTTCTCCTGATCCATACAGGACAGTTACTGTTTCTTACAATTAAACCACCTTTTTAAAGGGTTTCTTTCAGCTGATGCTAAAAAGGCCTGAAGCTTTATTTCTTAATAAATTATCCTTCATTGTAAAATGGAATCTGGAAAAAACCCTCAATTTCTGTCTCCTCTGAAGATGGAACTGTGAATACTAATTCTTCAGTCAAAAAAAGGAATTAGAATAGATATACTTTTGTACTTATTTCAACAGGTGTGACAAGTATTCACACTGTGTTGGCATGAGAACAACGAAGTGTGCATTTCTTAAGCATTGCATTATAGAAAGATTTAATTTAGGTTCTAATCAAGTAGAATGATCCATGTGTTTTCAGTCTTCTGTTTGTGTTTTTTTTTTTAATAAATACCTTTAAATGAATATAGCATTTATGTTTCTTAAGAAATGCATTTGATATTTAGATCCCCTCGGGTGTTACAGACCATTGGTGTGGGGATGATTAGATCACAGACATGGGACTGAACAGATCTAGTTTTTACATAAAGGTCCCTGAAGATAAAAACTTAGAACATGAACAAAATGTAGAAACAAGCTGTGCTCTCAGCAAAAATCACTCTGAACAGAAAGGTTTTCAGGCGGTGAGGTGTCAGCAAGTCTATTATCAAAAACAAAACTCACAGCGCTGTAGGCAGACTGTATGGGGTACAGCATGAGCAGACAGAAAATTCTGATTCGCAGGCAGGCATTTCAGGAAGTGTGTGAGAGCTCATGTTGCCATACTTGGGAAATTTTCAGGTGTTCCTGCTGATCACACGTGTGACCTTTCTTCTGCTGTACACAGGAGCTTACCACCTCCCATGGCATATTTCCAAGTTGCTGGGGCTTTGGATAGCAGCATTGTGTTTTGAGTATGAAACATTCAAATTTTACGCTGTCCAAGAGATGTACCACCCACCTGTGGCATTGCGTTAGTCCTTTCCTGTTGTCTTTGATAAATCTTTGGCAAACAGAAAGAAGGTTTAACAAGAGAAAGCATACACAAGGCTCTGGTGGGCTATGGGGATGCACTGGACTCCATAAGTGCAGAAGCTGCTGCACCACAGATGTGTAAGAATTATTTAGAGGCTTTTATCTTGTGGCTGAAGCTTTTCATGGATGTAGCAGCAAATGTAGACACCTTCCTATATTGTTTAGTGAATGAACATGACAGGTGTTGCTAATTGGTAAGTTTTACTCTTTTCCTCGCTGGCAGGTTGCAGTGGAGGTGGGTTTGTGATGAGAAACAAGAGAGTCCTTTCCTCTCAGCTGGAGCGGCGGTGCAGCATTGTTCATTATGTCTATCAGAAAATGCTGGGAGGCTCCATTCAGGCACAGCTCAGGCAGGTGAGGAGTGTCTCCTTCAGGACCTGTTGGACATCTCATCTCCCTGCATGAAAAGATCTTCAGCACAAGCAGAGGAACTTTAAAGGGGCCTAAAATGTTCCCCACATACACAGTTTGTGGGTCCACGTCTGGTGCACCCTTATGTTTCTTAATCCTGTAAAATGCAAGAGCAGAGATGGCTTTCCCTTTTGGTTGACCCAGCCCTGTCAATTTTTATCCACTGTTAATTCTGTACTTCCTTGAATCATATTTAAACTTGCCACAGTTGAGTTGTTGCACAGTGATACTTTTGCATGCTGATCTGACTGTTTTGTGATACTGTTCTTGTATCCACTCTACTTTCTTAATCCTGTCAGGTTAGGTGTTGATTTTTTTCCCCTTCACAGACATAGCCATCAAGTCCATAATGTTTCACTGTTTCCCAGAGCTGTACGCCTTTCATTTGAAAATTAATTCTTTCTGTAACATCCATAGGTGGGAAGCACCTGAGCAAGCTTTGTTGTTAAGAATTTTGTGTGAACATACTAACACTAATGACAGTTAGAAATTGTTAGCATTCCTCATTCAGAGACTCTCAGGGATGCTTGTTTTCTTTTTTTTAATAAATGCCTTTAAATTAATATAGCATTTATGTTTCTTAACATATTCTCTTTACCTTTTTAACAGAGACTGGAACTGGCTTTTCTGCGTTCTCTTTCCTCATATTGCCTCTTTCGAAGAGCAAGTCCCTTTGACAGGAGAGTGACGTGCCTGGAATGGCACCCAACACACCCCAGTACGCTAGCTGTCGGTTCCAAAGGTGGAGACATCATCCTTTGGGACTGTGAAGTACTTGCTAAAACCTGCTTCATAAAGGGGGTAAGCCTCTGTATGTGAGGAAGGGGTGGGAGGGAAACCTGGAGTACTATGAAATACCGCAGATAAAAACTGAGGTCTGTTGTGAGAAGCACGTAAGGGTCTTGGGTTTCAGAGTAGCCAATTATGGGTAGGACTGAGATGCAACAGCATGTCTGTTCCCAAGTCCCAGACTGTTCTAGCTCTGGAGAGACCTGAGGCATGGTGACTAAGTTGATAATGAAGCAGCACTTGGTGTGTGCTCCACTGCCTGGAAAAATAATACAGCAACTGGCCAAACAGTTACCTTAAAGGGATGCCAGAAACAAGTAGGCAGAGAGGGTCTGTCTGGTTTAGGTCTTGATCTTTCTCTGCTCACCTTTTATTGTGCCAGATGAAGAAACATCTTTGGGGATAAACAAAGGGCCTTTATCTCAAGTGATAAACTAAGGTAGAGTGAATGGTTTGTACAGCTGGCATACCCCCTCATTGCTGTGTTCAGCCATTTCCATTCCAACAGGAGCTCAAAGACTTTGTAACTTCTATCACCTTTCTAAATTAAGATAGATACACGTTGAGATGTCTATCCTCCAGAAATTCCAGAGTCACCTTTCTCTTTTTGTAAATAGTCTGGTGCCAGACAGCAAGGTAATACCTTGCCTGGGGACTGAAGGAATTGCAGATTCGTCCTCCAGGAGGGCAGCTCCTGGTTTAGACAACCGTCATGTGGGGGACATGGTTGTCTTCTTTCCTTCTTAGAGGACTGTGGTGTGTTTCACTGTTGTTGTTGAAGACATAGCAGTGACTGCAGACTTACAGAACACATTTTTCTCCTTCCCCATCACTCAGTGGATTTTTCTTTTGTTCATCCCCTTCCTTGTAGATGGGAGCTGGAGGGGCCATCACAGCAATGAAGTTTAACCCTTTTAACCCTAGTCAGCTGTACACTGCGTCAGTTGCCGGCACTACCACCCTGCAGGATTTTAATGGCCATACTGTCCGGGTCTTCACCAGCACCGAGGACTGGGAGTAAGAATACAGTAATGCTTTGGGCCTCTGTGTCCTGCTGGCAGAAGCACTACAGAGAGCAAGAGAAAGAGAGAGAGATGTTTGTCTCTGTGAGAGCTGGGCTTCCTCTTCCCTGTATACATGTCCTTTATCCTCTGAATTTCAGAGGCTCATTCTTTTTATTTTTCCTTGAAATGGGGTACATGTCCTTTATCCTCTGAATTTCAGAGGCTCATTCTTTTTATTTTTCCTTGAAATGGGGTACATGTCCTTTATCCTCTGAATTTCAGAGGCTCATTCTTTTTATTTTTCCTTGAAATGGGGTAGTGGGTAGGAAAGAGCTTTTCACTCATGGGGAGGGACTCTTTGATGATGCTTACTTCCTGTTGTACATGAGAGAGTAGGGGTCCAGTGGATTTCCTCAGTTGTTTATTCTTAACACATCACAAAGCTCTGTGCCCTGGGACCTTCTAACCTCTTCACCTGCTAGCAGTGCTGCTTGTTGTCAGATGGTTTTTACAGGACAATTCATAGTTCCCTCCATGCTTCTCCACAAATGCCACTGACTTCAAGCAGTGCCTGCCATTAGGGTCATGCCAATTCATCCCACCAAGCTTTTGGTGCTTGTCTAAAATACCAAAATTAAGAGTCTGGGTTCCTTCAGTAGTTAGTGAAAAGAGGAGATGAATTGTAGAAGATGCTCTCAGAATTATCTTCTCAAGACTGTTGTTTTTTTCTGTGGACTTATGAGGAAGCCTGAGCTCTTCAATTAGTTACTTGAGTTCTGTGCTTGAAGGTAAGTGAGAGAATTTGAGTTAGCTTCCACTTTACTTTCCCCCACCTAATTCCTTCTGAGTGGCAGCTTTCCTGCTTGCTTTTTAATTTGGCCATTCACCAGCAAGCTTGTAATAGGGCAGAAGGTGAACCCAAGTCATGCTGGGATGACTGGTCGGATGAGCAAGGAGAGATAAACAGGGTCCTGAGACATGAGGGTCTTGTATCCCAGTGGGATGCCTGTCACAACAGTGGTGCCTGGATTTGAAAGGGCATGCCATCCTCCTTCTACTGCTGTGAGGACAGGCAAGCTCTATGGGCAGGCCTTCTTTTATCTTCATTGGCCTCTTGAAACCTAGTATTTACAGTGAGACTTTACTAAGTAGTTGTTCTGTGAGCAGCAAATGGAGTGCACTTGAGTACTATAGAGTTTGGGGACTTCCAGCTAGCTGTCTTTTTTACTGTCATTCTGTAGGGTTTCCACTTCTCCTCAGGAGACAGGCTGGGGGAAAACAACATAACAATAATAACAATACAACGTAACACAGAACATAAGATTTTTGTACCGTGGGGTTAGCAGTAAGATTTGCACTTGGCTTTTCCTGCTTGTTGATACCTTGAGAAAGACCAGATACAGCACTGGAAGCAGCCTGTAGGGAGCTAGTGAATGTAGTCTTTGTAAGAAAAGCTTGGTGCTGGGCTATCAAGAGATTTTATGTAGTTTAGGCATGGAATGGTGCTAGTTTTGCTTGTGATCTCCTAAGCGTGGTCTGAGCCAGGTGGTTCACTGCAGATTAGTCTTACCTCAGAAGCAGCAGTGCCTGCTGCTAATGAGGTTTGCAGCCCAAAGTGGTGAGGGTGAACTTGAAGGCTCTCAATGTATGTGCTCAGATTTGAAACAGGTTAGGAAAAAAAGAGTTCTTGTGTATGTGTTCTGCTAGAAAGCAGTGCTTGTACCTAGAGAAACTGGCAGTGTGTTCCAGGAGGTGACTGTTGGATTAAGATTTTGATTTCCACTCTAACCTTGATGTCTCTTGGCTTTGTGTGTATTTCAGAAAGGGCCAGGAGATTCTCTCGGAGACATCAAATTCAGTCCTTATGAGGCAGAGAAGCTTTATGTGGCATCAGGTGATGGCACCCTAAGTCTGCAGGATCTTGAGGGCAGAGCGGTGCAGGTGATCTCTCGTGCCCTGGACTGTGGCCATGAGCATCATAATGTTTGGTGAGAAGAGGGCACTGCAGGGTTAATTCTCTGTTCCTTGGGGTTAATGCTGTGTTGCTTCTTTAGATCTCCAACAACTGCATCTCTGCCAGTGTTAGGAGACTCTTGGTATGAATTGATCCTGTGGGGGAGCTTGGGTCCTGGTTGCTAGGCAGCCACAGGGCACTTAGGCTTTTACAGTAGCTGAGCTTGCTGCCTGCATCTTCCCGTGTTGCTTTCTGGTGATGCCATCTCCTATCTTGCAGATACTGAGAGCTTTCCACTTTACGAAGTGTGAGGTGAGAAGAGCAGGGTAACTTCCTCCTCTTCATTGTTGTCAGTAGTCTGTTTTGGCAGTGGCAGCTCAGGTAGCATAAGGAAAGCCACACAACATTCCTGCACAATCTGAGTTTCAGGTTATTGAGTTTACCCTGTGGCCCTTTTGCAGACTTCAGGCTCACCCTGTTAATTTCCATGGCCTTGAATTCTTAGAATAATTTATCTTGCAAGTGAAGCTTTTGCAACAAGTTCCCAAAGGACCCCAGCTTTATTCTCACTGCCCTTCTCCTCCTAGGAGAGCTGGCATTAAAGATGTACGTCTTTATCAGATAAGTTTCTATTCAGTTTTGTTTTCTGGAGCATGAAGTTGAGACAGTTTGATGTGCAGCTTCTCAGTCCAAAGCTCCTGTTTTTGCTGCTGCTTCATTGTTTTGTGGAAAATGTAATTTTAAAGCTGTTTCTCCATGTTTGTCAAAGTCCCAAGGATGTTCTGATCTTTCCCAAGGTATGTTCCTATGCAGGCACCAAGTGGTTCTTCAGTCTATCATGTTCCACGGTTGCAATGTGTTACACTCCACCTAATAAGCACTTGGAAATGACTTTGAAGTTATTTCACATTCAGTCACCGACAGAAAGCATTGCTGATAAGCCGTCCTTCTTCCTGATACTCAGGCCCACACCACCAGGCAGGAGATTGTAGTTACAGTCTGTTGCAGTGTCCCTTATCAGGGACGAGATGTGAACCAGAAGTCCACTGTCTTCACTTTTCTGTAGGAAGAGCTCTGATTTGTGTCTTTCCCTCTAGTTGCTGGTACTGCAGTGTGGACGTTTCTGCAAGCTGCTGTGCAGTGGTGACAGGTGATAATGTGGGCAACGTGGTCCTGCTCAGCACTTCTGGTGAAGAGGTTTGTATGGCTCCATGCAGTATCTCCTACAAGAATCTTCATGGCTCATATGCTTTCCTACTCTACAGGCGCCCTGGAAAGAGGAGCCAAGTGACTTGCAGCTCAGGAGATGAGTCCACTCATGTTTGGGTGGTGAGAAATTCTCCACTTCTGCCACCCAGTAGACATTTTTACATTGTTGAGTGTTGTGGTAATAATTCCTAAACAAGGAAAGCTGTCATGTGCTACCCTTTCCTTAAGAGTATATGCTATTAGCCAGAGTAATTATAGGGTAACCTGAAGATGTGAGCAGCCTCTGCCAACAACCTTCACACTTCCAGAAACTTAGTGCCCTGATGGGAGGCATTTAGGAGGTACCGCTTTCCTGTACACTCTTCCATGACCTGGGGGTAGGCACGGAGCAGTAATGCAGTGAATATTGGGATGGAAATTGCACTCCTGCCGTTGGACACGAGAGGGCAGGCAGAAGCAGACTGAGTCTAGTAGTGAGAGGAGAGAATAGCTGGAGTGGGCCCTGCTTCAAGAGCCTGCTGTACTGTCACACTGGCACTGCCATCTTTCCTGCATGTAAGCGTAATGTCTGTAAAAGTTTGCCATCCAATGAGCTGGGCCCAGAGGCAGCTGTGTAATGTAGCAGGCAGTCAGGAGTGCTCCAAGTGACTTGTCCTTCAGGGTTAGTTGCTGTCTTACATTTTTTTTTCCCCTGAAAGAATGTGACAGTTTTTTCTGCAGTTGGAAGATATCCATTGTTCTAGGGAGGATGGGCCAGCTTCAGCCTTTAGATTAGAGACAATCTTCTGGCTTTGTATAGAAATTTATTCATGCCCACTTTGTGTTTGTTGTTGTTGTTAATTGAAATATTTGTCCTACCCTCAGGTTTCTTTGCTGACGTGTTTCTAGACGCCAGTTATATCTCCTCTCACCTTTTTACTTAGATAAACAAAGCAAGGTTTTTTGGTTTTCCACACAAAGCAGTTCCTTCCTTCTCATTATCTTGGCAGCACATTTTCTCTACCTGTTCCAGTTTGTTTAAATCTTTCTGCAAGTGAAAGGCTGGCACTGCTTAAAGTCTTCCAGATGTGATCCTGCTTTGTACAGTGACACTAATACTTCCCTCCATGAAAGCCTGGGGTTGTGTTTTCTTTTCTCATAGCTGTAATAAATTGATGGATCAGAGTTCTTCTAGAATTAAATAGTTATTTCCCAAGGTCATTCTTTTCCTTTGTTGTTTCCAGCGAATACACTTCTGGTGTATTTTAGAAGTTTTGTTACTCTATAAATGTGAGACCTCCATACTCTGCACTAGTAGATTATCATTCAATTTCTTTACTCCAGATCTCAATATTTTTTTTTGGCATGATTTTCTGTTTGCTGCAGATCTGGAAGCTGAAATTGCACAGGAAGAAAGTGACTCATGTAGAGTTTAACTCCCGATGTGAGTGGATGTTTGCCACAGCATCTGTGGATCAGACAGTCAAAATCTGGGACCTCAGAAACATCAAAAACAAAACAAATTTTCTTCATATGCTTCCACATGAGAAACCTGTCAATGCAGGTGAGTTAAGGATTTCATTGCATTGATGTCTGCAGAGAGTCCACTCAGCTCAGCTTTTATTGTGGTGGCGGTGTTAGGTTTTGCTCAGATTCCAAGTTGCGTGGTAATTAAAGCAAGGAAGCTGTTGGGAATGTGTGGCCAGAGGCAGGGAGGTGGCTAAGGCAGCTGCAGCACCTTCTTAAGACTTGCTGTACAAACTGTGACACTGTACCTCAGAAGTGAGTTTGGAAGCAATGAGCAAGTTCCTTTCTTTGCAATGTTTCCTGCTGTGATTCTGAAGTGAGAAAGAATGTTACTCTTAGGTAACCCAGCACAGCAGGTTTCCTCTTAGTTTTTGTAAGAGTTTGGAGTTTGTTTGAGCCAGGTAGTAGTCTGTCTTGTCAAAGTCTTTTCTGTTGGGACACACAGCCCTATTCACATCCCAGTTAAAGAAAAAGTAATGGATTTTCAATCAGTGAAATGTGGCACTAATATTTCTTGTCAGTTACAGCATTATGATCTTTAGTTTGCCTTACTGTCCCACTTTCCTAGCTTACTTCAGCCCAACACATGGTGCCAAGCTTTTGACCACAGACCAGCACAATGAAATCAGGGTTTACTCATCTTCAGACTGGACCAAGCCACAGCATCTGATTCCACATCCACATAGGCAGTTTCAGCACCTCACACCTATTAAGGTGAGTTAAGTCTAAGAGGATCATCATCATGCTTGGTGGTAGCAGCCCTGTGTGAATCAGAAATGGTCCAATTTCTGGTCAAGATACTACACTGGTGGGTGTAGTATATTTACACTGCTGCAAGCCCTGTTCCTCAAGCTGTGGGTGGGATATAGTAAGAGTTGCTCCCGTTGTCAGTGTCAGTTGTCTGGATTGTGTCCGTGCTGAACTCTGTCCCTTTCTCTAAGCTTCCATGACTGTTTTCTGTTTAGGCAACGTGGCATCCTCGCTATGACCTCATTGTGGTAGGTCGCTACCCAGACCCCAAGTTCCCCGGGTACACGCCGAGCGAGCTGCGAACTGTGGATGTGTTCGATGGAAACACTGGCGAGATGGTTTGTCAGCTCTACGATCCAAATGCTTCTGGCATCATCTCGGTGAGTTGAGTGCTGCCGCTGAAAGGGCTGTCAATGACACTGCTCTATCTCTGTGAAAGAGGCATGAGTTAGGGACTAGAACCATATCCAGTTTACTTGTGACAGACTCATGCTGTCATGAGATACAGCTGTCAGCTAAAACTGCTGACTCAAGCAGGGCTAGTCCATGGTCCTTTGTGGGGTTTTTGTGATACTCTTAGGGAACACTGTTTTTTCCTGATGGTTTGTTGCTGTTATATAAGCTGTGGTGCTGTTATGACTGTTACATAAGCAATGATGCTCTTACAGACTCAGTGTTTTCATTTTCAGCTCAATAAATTTAACCCTATGGGAGACACACTGGCTTCTGGCATGGGTAAGTAAAGAGAACCTGAGGCACTAAGCATGAGTGGGTTCTAGTCCCAGAGAAGGGCTGGCTTGTTACTCCAGATTAAAGCAAGTCCTGAGAGAGGTTTTCCCAAGTCCCACTTGCTAGTAATGCTTTATGACTTCCTCTATCTGTGAAAAAGATCAAGACCTTCCTTTCAGTCTTACACCTTCGCACTTGGGAAGCAGCTTGGTAGTCATCTCCTGTGAAACATTCCTGAGAACATCAAGTCTGGAGTGGGAAGCAGACTGGAGTGGTAGCAGCTCCCCCGCAGCTGCGAGCTGCTGCCACCTGCTGGCCATGAAACAGTAGACGAGAACAATGGAGAGGGGAAAGCCTTTTTCTGCTGGACTGTACTGTTTCCCGTCGCTTAATTTATCTCATTTCCTAGGCTGCAGAGCCAGGATTAGTCAGTTTTTCGCAGGCTGTGTGGGATTAAGTTAGCTATAGATTTAGGTCTTAGACCTGTGACAGATGAGATTAGGAATTACTTGTAATTCTTAGTTAGATAGGATTTCCATGGCTATGTGGAGGTAGCATCTGCAATAACTATTTTTGCATCCTCTATACTTTGGAAATACCTTAGAACAGAAAAAGTCTTTTGAATTTGTGGCATTTAAGTGACATAGCCTAAGGTATTATGATTGATGTAGAGTTTCTGATATACAGCATTTAATTTTTCTTCTCAGGCTTTAATATTCTGATCTGGAACCAGGAGGAGATGGCAGCCAAGAAGCACGAACATCTTTTCAAAGCCATGACAGACAAGGAGATTGAACCATGAGAGAACAGGGGGTTGGAAGCTGGAGTTCATCCAGACATGAAAGGCAGAGGCAGGCAAACTCTGGCACAAGCAAACTCAAAAGCTAAGTTAATGTCTGGGGAGCTGGAGCAGATGAGAACAAAAAGCAGTGATTCTAAACCCCAGGGAAGGAAGTGAAAAGAGAGGGATCTAGAGAACTGATTTAGTATTTTGATCCTTTCTGAATCCCAGGGTACAAACTTAGTTGTTGGCAATGGGCAGTATAAGCCATGCAGGGAATTAGACTTTGTCCTTCCTTCCCAGATCTGATCTTGCTTCCCTGATCCTCTTGGCTTCCCCTTCTAGAAAGTCGTGTCAGTACTTGGTTCCTCCAAGTGGAGTTACTACTCATTTTCTGAGGCACTAGGAAAACTCCACAGATGTTCCCAGATCTTGCTGAAGTTACTGCTTTCAGCCTACCATACCTGATTGTCATCACTTTTCAGAGGTGACTTCCTACCTCTGAAATGACTACCATTTCCTGTAGCCTGCACTGGAGCAGCTCATGACAGGGTCCCAGCCTGTTCTAGTCCAACCAAGTTGAGAAACCATTTGCTAACAGGATTGGCATCCTGAAGAGATAGAATGTTGACAGGGGTGAAGTGATGGATAGCTTGGGTAACCTAGGAAACACCAAGGTCTCCCATATGCAAGTGTGGAAAGTATGTTTGTCAAGACATCAGGCTTAGCCTGTTCTCTGCTTGCAGCTATTTAACTGGACCACAAAGAACATGATGCCAGAGGTCTCTATCATGGATTGCAAGGACAGTATGGAGCTGGGCACCTACTGATTCTGTAGTTTCTATTTTCAGAGTTCTAGGCTGTTCCTTGCCAATTATTAGGTAATTTTTTCACGCATGCCTATGTGCTTCAGAATGTTGGGTAAGAGTGTTACAAAGCAGAAATGAGGGATTTCTTCCAAATAGGCCCGCTCAGAGTCAAATCTCAAGACTGTTGTTAACAGTTAAGTTTTGCTTTTTCTAGTTTGTTTACAAGGCTGCCCGGGGCCTTGCTGCTGTCCCAGAGGTTGATGGATGGGATGGGCTCCTGGCCTGTGCAGATCCTCCACATTCACTTTTATAGTTTTGCAATATTAATATCAATAAAATTTTGTACTAAACTAAAATTTTTTGATAGAGAGAGTGGCTGCTTTGAGGACAGTACTGAACTACTTTTGTAGGGGAGAAGTTTGAGACCTTTCTACAGGAGGGCTATGAGACCTACAACCGTGGTAGAAGTACCAGTCATAGTACTGGGTGTGATGCAGACCCCTCCCAAGTTGGACAGGACGCATCAGCAGCTGTGTATCTATGCATAGGTGCTGCAGTCAAAACCAGTTTATGTCGAATCTCCCTGTGCTATATGTGGGATTGTGAAACAGGGAATTCCTTTAGGAGGGGGTATGCTGCAGTAAATTCTGCCTGCTTTTCAACACTGAGCACACTGGTGCTAGCCCTGTGAACTCTTAGAGAAGAAGAGAAATAGAGTTCAGTGCGAAATTGATTTTAATAATGAAATGTATTGGAACAAGTACAGAAAGTCATTCACAGTCAAAATGTCTAAATCATCATAGAAACCTTTTCTCTGTGTGTGCAAAATTTGGTGCCTTTAAAAATAACGGGTCTGGTCCTCTTAAATGCACTTTCTATTACCTCTTTCTTGTGCCTGTTCTCACAGGCAGTAGTTTTTTCTTTATGACTGTCTTGCTGTGCAGGAGACCTAGTTTGTATCTTGAGAGGACAAAAAGGTGAGGAAGATGCTGAGGACAGCAAACTGCTTCTGCTGATTTAGGGTTCCCATGCTGGCAGATGCCGATTACGGTGTGGAGAAAAGTCCCCACCGTACTCCTTAAGGGGAACAAAAGGAAATGTTTGTAACCTAAGAACTGGCTTCTCCATCCAAGAGGGGAAGGGAACTGCACCAGAAAAAGAAGTAAAAGTAGGAAGTGAATGTGCAGTATCACCATGTGAAGAGCCTGTGCTTCTGGTGCCTGCTGCAAACTCTCATTTTCTGCCAAAAATTTCAAAGCAGGTGGTGAGCACTTGGTGTGAAGGTCTCTGCAGCAGCTGCAGTGCGCAGAGAAGCCACCCCGGAGAAAGAATCACACTTTGGACAAAATGCTCAAGTGTGACAAATAAAGGAAAGGAACTCACAGTCACCTGCCAACTCTGATCCTTAATGTTTGTTTGTTGTCCATCCCGTAGGGAAGATAGGAAGAAAAACTACAGAACTTGGTATTTAGTCTTAGGTAAACAGCTCTGCTACATCTCTTAATTACAGCATAAAAACATTCTGCTAAGTAAAGCATATTCCTTGGGCTGAAATCTGCACTGCCTGGAGTACTGGATACTCCCTTTAATAGGTCCTTGAAGTTCAGATGTGGGAAGTAAAATTCAAATTTGGGATCTTTTAGTCAGAAAGCAAGTTTCTTATCTAGGGGGACTTTCCTTTCTAGAGCCAACATTGCACAAGAAATTGAGTGTGGGTTTGCTACGGTCATAGGAATTGCTCTCTCTCATGGAGCTCTTAGGGCTTCTTTGGGTTCTACTCTGATTCTACTCTGAGCCAAATGCTAGAATTGATTGAAAACTGCTAGGTTTTCAGTCTTGTCCTGATTTCAATCCAGTCCTCTCTTGAACCACAATGTCAAGAGGGAAAAAAACCCCAGTTGCCAGCAGCAACTCCTTGACAGCAACCTCAAGAAACACTTCTCTTGTCTCCCATCACCTGCAGCAGTTCCCTCTGCATGGACAGTACATGAGTCTTGGTGCATTGCTGGTGAGCTGCACCCTCAGGTGAAGCCCAGCCTTCCTACCATCAGCAGCACTATGGTGTGAGGGAAAAGCACTCGAAGTAGGTTGACCCTGAAGAGCAGTGAAACTGGATGTGGCAGCTGCTGGAGGCCCAAGCTTCTCTGCCACAGTCATGGTGAGTGGTAACATTTACAGTCACTTGAAAGGAGGAAAAGTTGAAACTGGCCTTGTTGGGAATCCCAGACTGGGTAAGCTGTATGAAGTCCAGGGGCACCACACAGTATATTGGCTTCAAAGTTAAGGTGTCATTTCCTTAGAGTAGCTCAGTTCTTTCTCTCAGTTCTTTCTAAAGGATGTCACCCTTAGAAAGCATTCGGAAATCAAGTCCAGTTTTGTTCTGGGAAGCAAAGGCCAAAACAGAAGAATGCTGAGTAAGTGATGGTGCCCAATCATCCTTAAGGGCAACACAGCTCCCTCCTACTGCCTGGGAAGGAGTTGAAGCAACTGTCAGGCCTGCTCTTCTCCTTCATTGGAAACATGCCGGTAGCCAGGGGGCTGAGACTGTATGCGAAAGAGTACAGTCAAGAGGAGAATAATAAGGAGAAGGAGAATGGATCCACACACAGCCAAACCCACAAAGAGTTCTGTAAGGGAGAAAATAAGTGGTCAGCATGGTATCATCCAGATTTTCCCCTTCTGCCACACTCTGGTCAAGCCTGGGCTCACCTGTGTCATGCATGCTGCTTGATACCTTGCATTCTTGCTCCCAGTTCTGGGGAATAACAGGATCTGTGAGTTCCAAGAATCTTTGCAGTGGGCATTTATGCTGACAGCCAGGGATTGTCAGTGGGAAAGGTTCTTTCCCACTATCATTCCGATAAAACATCTCCACAGAGAAGTTACTGAAAATGAAACACAGCAAGATGGTTGTTTTTTTTTTTCTCTAGTTGAAGTCATCCCGTCCCAAAAAACTCAGTGTGCACACCCTTTCCTTTATTCTGGTGATAAGTTTGCCTCATGAGGGTCTGCCCAAGGAGCAAGATTGCACGTCCCAAGAGTGAAGCCTAGCCTAGGTATCTAACCCTCAAAGTGAAATCACAGCAGACGTCTTTACTGCAGCCCTCACCCATCATCCTCTTGGTACAGTTCAAATAAATGACATGACGCGTATGGTGCTTGGATCTTGTTGTAGACATCTAGAGCCATCTGCAGTGCCACAAGTGTGGTGTCATGCTGAGAAAGAGGGAAAAAAACCAAATCAGTCACCCTTAGGGATGTGGCAGGGCAGCTCAGACTGTACCAGTAAGGGACAAGGCAGTGTTGAGGGAATGTCACCTTCGTAACTTTCATCTGGAAAATGGGAGAGGAACTGTACTGTTAGAACAGTGATCTGTGATGATGTCAGAGAAGGGGGGAAGTGAAACAGCCATAGATATCCTGCACTGTTTTTTCAGATTAATCTCTAGAGAGCAGCTTGGAAGAGATGCTTGACTTTCCAGGCAGTAGGCTACTGGAAAGGGCAGGTAACTGTATCCACACTTCTGAAACATCACAACTGAGTAGCATCAACCCATCTACCAAATAAATAGAGCAGTGGCTCCCCAAAGCCTGCCAGTCTTGTTCATGAGCCTGAGCTAGCAGGAACAAGGACACGCTGGGAATTTTCCTCAGGGATCCCAGAGGAACGATGCCAGATACTGCATCTCCCACCCAGTAAGAGGCGAAGATGCATGTCCTGATCACTGCATGGGCTGTAGGGAAGCTAGAAAGGGTTAAAACTATCACCAAGCCCCAGTCCACTGTAAGCAGGAGATGGCTAAAAGCTACCCCAGCTCTGACTTACCGCTGAATAGGCAAGTAGTTTTAGGTTCTGATGGGCAGAAACATTTGCTGCTTTGGTAAGATTTTTCCTAATGTGATCCAGCAGGACCCCTGAGGAAAGAAAACAAATGGTAAGAGGCAAAAGCCAGACAGAGCAGCATGAGGCTCCCTCTCTGGTGCACTCACCGCCTTGCAGACGAGCTTTTTCTACCCGATTGTGGATCCCAAACAGAAATTCAAAACCGAAGTCTTTAAGTTGCTTCAATTGAGTCATGACATCTGGTGTCACCCATGCAGGCAAATCCATTTTGTGTGTTTGCTAGAAAGAGAAACAGAATATTCATGTGCAGGTAGCACAGATCAGAGATTAAACAGAGAAGGGGAGGGTGTCTGGAGACCTGCCCATACTGCTGCTGCTTTTCTACACTATTTTAAATATGCAATATGCCCCCTTCCTATTTATGCTTCTGACCTCACACTGCTATGCTGCATACAAAGAATAGATACGGGTTTTGATGTTGTTTCAGAAAATAATAACAAGAATAATAAAGGTTACAACCTAGGAGC
The DNA here is from genome assembly GCA_013397175.1 of Platysteira castanea. Lineage (NCBI taxonomy): Eukaryota > Metazoa > Chordata > Aves > Passeriformes > Platysteira > Platysteira castanea. The sequence goes on from VYXC01003297.1 coordinate 230,284, forward strand.
TACATTTCTGTGAAAGCACAGCTGGAATGCAAGGTTATGTTGTAATTGATACAATAATCTTAGGGCATTAACTTTACATGTGGCTGATTCTGCCCTGCAGATGGCATGCAGTCAAAGAGAAAAAAAAAAAAAGATGAGTGAACACAAACTCAGGGTTTCTGGTGTACCTGCACCTGTTTCCCTGGAAGCTCTGAGGGCCACTGAAAGACACCGGAGAAAGTTAGCAGGTGGTCTGTGGACCTAAGGGTGGGATGCACCACTGACAAATCCCTGTACTCAAACAGGAGCCCGAGAACTAGGAACCAAGAGAAGAACTTGCTTTGCAGCCAACCCATTACATGAAAGGATTAGTTATAATGGCAGACAAACAGCAGTTGTGGTTTCCCAGCATTATTGAGAACAATTTTCTATGCCACATCCCATTAGACTTCTAGAAGTTGAGGCTGAATATCCTTAAGGGCCCATTCTGTCTGAGCGGTTGAGAGAAATTCCATCAGCAGCTTACATAGTTAGTTATTCATTAATTTACAAAGAGAATAGCCGGTAAGTTCAACTGTTTCCCGGACTTTTTTATTGTCTCCATCCAGATAGTAGAATGATTGTATTGGCTCAGGTGAGAAAAACAGTCCTCTTCAGGGCACTGTTTGCACGACTTAGAAAAAGGAGGAAGACCAAAGGAGCTGAAGAGACCAATCAGCCTGAGGGTATAGTTCTGAGTGAGAAATACTCTTTCCTTAACAACATTCTGGTTTTGCTTTGGGACAGTGGGCTGTTCTCCAAGTTCTTGGCGATTATAGTGGTTGTCAGCTGGCCCTTCAGGCCCAATCTGCAAGCTCATTAAGTTACTCCTGAAAGTGAAGAAGATGTGAAATTCTTGCTCTCTCTGACCAAAGGATGTTTGTTACCAGTAGAAGTTGATTCAGTGTGATTGTTACAAGACAAAAATTGGGTTTGTGATACAAACGGCAAATTCACATAGTACAATCCAGCTCTGGACTGGAATATTCTCAGCTTGCAGCAACTCAAGCTGCTACTTTACATAGCAAAGTGCAATTCCATGCTTTATCTTTTACACCCCCAAAATAGTGCACACCACAGTATACCACTGCCAGCGAGCGAAGTAGTCTTGCATGTCCATAGAATTAGTGTGACACAGTGGGTTTGGGTTTACTGCATCCATAATTCACTGGTTTGACATGAAAGATGTCCTTAATTTACTTCATCATGCTGTACAGTTATATACAGAGAAACTTGAATGTAACGACTTCAAGTCTCCTGGATATGTGACTTTTAGTTTAGCATTATCACAGCACAGCTAATCCATGTGCTTTCAACAGAAATCAACTCGAATATAGAGTTTAGTGCCCCACCCGAGATGGTAAAAAGGGTAACATCTGTCTCTAGAGTCTTTCTCTGACAAAGGACCTTGAAATAGGTCAAAAACCAGATGTGAGTGAACCCCACTTAACTTAGGATAGCATTATTTTCTTTTAGATACGGCATTAACAGAAGCACAGAAAGAAAAATGATTGATTTAAAGTAACAGAGGTAGCACCAGGAATAGTCCTAATTAAGGTCCCAACTTAAATCATAAAGTTAATGCTTCTTCCGTTTGCAGAGATCTCATTTCTATGTTGCTGGACTTAGGCTTGTCCACAGAGATTTCAGATTGCAGTCATTTTCCAGGGATTTTCAAGAGATATTTATTATGCAGGTGGGATTTTTTTTCTGACTGACATGATATATATCTGAGCTACAGAGTGGGAGGTTGTAGGGTGCAAAAACAGGTAATTCTTGGCACATGCTCTAGTGAGTAGGAACTATTATTATTCTGAAATTAGAACATTACTTCTAATTGTAGGGTGAAAAGTTGTTTTATGGGATTTTGTAAACTAATTTCCACTAAATCCAGTGAATCCTAAAGACCAGATTCCAGTGGGTGTAAGATGATGGCCAGACTTACTTCACAGAACAGGGTGTCATACACACTCCATATACTCTCGAGAGAGATATCCCGGATCCCAGTCTCCTTTGCCACCATCTGCAGGAATTGCTGTAGGTTTGAGAAAAGAGAAAGGCCTTAAATTTTCTAATCTCGTACTGTATTATATGCAGTGGTATCCCTTCCCTTTTCTTAGAGCTCTGATTATATGGAGGTGATAACTACAAGCCTAGAACCACCTTATCTCCTGCAAACAGTCACTTACCCAATTCTCTTTGGTCTTATTTATGTATTCTGCTGAGTGCCGTGTTTCAGTCTGTAGCTGTTCATACCGTGGACAAGGGGTCAAAGGGAACTTCAGTAGCTGGGCAGAGACAAGAGCAGCCAGGTTACCAAGAATGCTGGAGTACAGAATATGCAGTAAACACACACACACAACTGTAATGAAACCCTGACTGCATCTATAGACAGCCTCGAGTACTGCCTGCTGACATACTCCAGACCACGTGTGGTCTGCTGGGGTGTTGCACCTGACATGTTGAGTAAACACAGCCCCTGAATTCTCTCATCTTTTTCTGAAAATAGGAAAACCTCTGCAAGGTAGGTCCCAGGAGAAGTTCAAGACAATCTGAATCAAGACTGCAGCAAATATTTTTGTACCTTATACTACGTGAGTAGTCAATACCTGTCCTTGAGATGAACTTACTCTTTCGTCAGACTCAGGCACTGTGTGCACAGGGATAGGCTGCCAGGAGATGTTAGGGTTGAACATCTGTTGTCCTCCTGGGGGATAGAGGCCTGCCAGATTGGCCTCTGCGCTCATCAGTGTCCGATCACAGTCCGTGCTGCGGATGAAGATCTGCCAGGACAGGGACAGTGCACCGTTAGTAACGCTTCTGCAAGTGGTGATGTTCAGGCACAGGATGATGCAGTCGCTCAGGAATGGTGCCAAGTGCCCTGCAGCTGCTCATGGACAACAGAGGAACCGGAGTCGAAGGGACCAAGCTGGCTGATGTCAGCCTGGACAAAACTGTAAGGACACAGAAAGACAATCTGCTGTCTAACACTGGAGCTGTCTGGTCTGGATCAGTGGGATACCCAGGTGCACTGTGCAGAGGTTAGAGATAGAAAGGAGTCTGAGGAAGAGTCAGAGAAGAGGGAGACAAAGATGCACAAAACTATGGGCACAGATAGGAAATACACTCTATTTGCACAGCAGGACTGAGACAAAGTCCTGCATTCTGATCTCAGTTCTAGGAATGACCAGCTGTGCTCAGGAAAAGAAATGGCTTCTTCAAGCCTCAGTTTTTCTATCTGAGAAATGAAGACAAGAGTGATCTGACTAACAGGAGAGAAAACAAAAACAGGGAGGGCTGGGATTTTATCTGATCATTGTGGGCTCTTGGGATTAATGGGCCAAGACTTTACCATTCTAGAGCTCAGAACAGAGAGATCTGAGCCAAAAAAAGGAGAAATGAGAAAAATACAGCAATGTTCAGAAGGTCAAAATGGCAAAACTTTAGTATTCTGGTATCTGTGTACTGAAAACAATTAAGGGGAAACTGGAGAGAAACCATTGATAAAACAAGACGAACAACAGGAAATCATAAAAAGAATGTCCCAGAAAACAGCATGTTCAATCAGAAACAAGAATAAAAAGCCTGAAGAATGAAATATAATGTAAAGATAGGGATTTTTTTTAAATGTTAGGAGAGGAATATAAAATATATATACTCTCTATAATCTCTCTCATGTGAAGTGTACCTCAGAAACTTTACAGTCAGAAGAAAAAAAGCCAACTTGTCTTTTATCTGACATCAGTGTCTGCCCACTTTTACCTCTTAACTGTGGCTGGAAAAAACTGACCCTCTACTCATTAGACAGGTTTGGTTTTATCCTTGGTAAGCTCTGAAGAAATAAAACCGAAATATTTTAAAAGATAAGGATCTAATTCTAGAAGTGTCATAAAACCCCCAAACAATTAAGTCCTCAGTATACATGCTTTCTTCAACACCTTTTGCCAGGCTCCAGCTTGTCGCTGAGTCAGGTGACAGACGGTCATATGGTGTCACCCAGAGGCAACACTTCTTACAAGGGAGGTTGCTCAACTTGAGCAAGGGTTCAGGCTTGGTTAGCAGAACAGTTTTTGTTTGCACATGTCTTGGTTTGTTTTTCTTTCTCAAGCAAGAGAAGAAAAAAAGTTTCAACTCAAAAAAGCTGTATAACAGTGAAGTATGTTTGGAAAGGAACTACTGAGGATAGTTAAAGGATCTGTGCTTGAGCCCATGCTGGAAGTTTTGTTGATGAAGCAAATGTCAAAGGGATGTAATCTGAACTGTGACAAGCTGGGTTCTTATTGGGAAGCCCTAGAAAGGGAGAAAGAAGGAAAAGCGTACGGGAATTCTTAGTTTGCCCCATCTGTTCAATCAGCTTAATTGAGCTCAGATAAAATAGATGAAGTGGCGCAGAGCCTGTAGTGGGACAAAGGGTCTTGGCTGCCTGCTGTCCATCTGAACTAGCCTCTCGTCTGGACACCTGTTCGTGTTTCAATTGACTCAATACCTGTTTGATTAACTAGCAGGGGTACTTGGGAAGATTTTCGATTTCCTGACTTTTTAAAATATTTTATAATTTCCCCTGTGCTTAGTACATGGTTCCACAAGGGCTCTGTGAGTTCTTTCAAAAGAACCTACAAATTTATCAAGAACTATTATAAACTGTGAGAACATCCTAATGAGAGAGAGTGGAATGAATGGCTTCGGGGGACTGAAGCTGTCAATACTTAACAGGTGAAAGGAAATGAGACGGTCATTGCTAGCCAGTAACTACTACTTTTATCTACAGGCTCTGGTGAGATCGTACCTCGAGTGCACTGGGGAGGGTAGGGCCAAAACGGGCTGCATTTTTGTGAGCTATTGTAGCAGAAAAAAAAAATCTCACAAGCTCGAGTGAGAAACAAATACCAGCTACAACACACACTGCTGTTTAGTTCCCTGGACTTCAGAGTGGGCGGCTCGAACAGTCTCACAACTCTGGTTGGATTTGCCTTCGTACCGCTGCGAGGGCAGCGCTGACAAGCGGCCGATCCGTGCCCGCGGCCAGGCTCAGCACAGAGCCTGCGCTTGGGCCCTTCTTCTTCTTCCTGCGGTGGGAACGGGCTAAAGAACGAAAATACTTCGAGACGAGGCCCGGCGCCGGTGTTTCCCTTCCCGAAGGAGACACCCGCAGCCCTGGCCCGCGCGGCGACCCGGGCCCACCGTGGGGCGGCCGAGCGCCGCTCCCCAAGCCGCGGGGCTGGCACTGACCTCCTGCCGCCGGTAAGTGTCGCTGAGGAAGTCGCGGTAGCGCCGCCGCAGGGCCTGGCCCAGCTCCCACTGCTGCCGCATCCCAACCTGCAACGGCACCTAGCGTTACCGGCGGTCCGGACCCCGGGCTAGCCCCCGCTGCCCGCCCCGCTCGCACCTGCGTGAGCTGCCCAAATCCCTGGGGCCAGGCGCTCTCCTGGTACGGGTCCCGCGGGAAGGCCTTGATGGGCGAGCGGTCTCCGTGCCGGTACACCTGCGGGCGGCACCGCGTTACTTCAGCCCGGCCATTCCAGCCCGGCCTAGCTCCCCCCGCGTCCCCTCGTCCCCCTCACCAGCGTCACGAAGCGGAGGCTGCGGGCCCGGGCGGGCGGCGGCTGCAGGCACAGCGCCAGGAGCAGCAGGACGGCACCGCCCCGCCCGCCCGCCATGGCGCTCGCACACCGCCCGGAACCGAACGCCGCCGGCCGCGGGCCCGCGCGGACGTTGTTTCGCAGCGCACAGCCCCGGCCGCGCTCCCGGCGCTGCGCCCGCCCTCGAGGAGGAGGATCCCGGCGGCGGGACGGCCCCACTCAGCTCCCTGAGCAGCCGCGGCGGGCCCGCCGGGGGGGCGGCGCTGACCTCCGCTGTCAGCCCTGCGGAGGCTTTGCCCCGGGCTGGAGCCGCGGAGGCGCTCGGTAGGAGTGGGTGGGAGTGAGGGCGCAGCGGTGTCACCCCCGCCGCGGCTTCGCTCTAGGCCACGAGGTTTCGCAGTGTTCTGACGTTGTCCGTGTGCTCCTGGGTAAACTCGTGGACAGAAGTATGGGAGGGGCCCTGGCATGCACAGCCCGGCAGCCGCGGCGCCGTGGGTCGCTACTCGTCGCATCCCTTGGATCAGCCTGAGGATGCCTGTCTGGGTGGAAGTGGAAAGCTGCTGCTGCTCCTGGCTCTTGGCAAAGAGGCTGCCCAGCACTGGCGGGTTTTGCCCAGTTTTGGTAGTTCCTTACGAAACTTAGTCGAATTAGAAGAGTGTGAGACGAAACACAGCTTCTGCTGCCGCCTGTGCATCCCCTGGATCGTTGGTCGAGGATCTCTTAGGTGCCGTGTAGAGAGAAAAATCATAGGCAGTACAACGAATTTAGTGATACTTAGTGCTTATCTCCACTCAGAAGTGCCTAGAGGGAGATGAGTGTACGAGGTTCTCAGCTTTCTCTTTTTTAAGAAAAGAAGGAAACATGACTCTTGCGTTTGCAAAGAAATCTTGGAGTCATGACGCACAGCGGCTCATAACCGAGCTCCTCTGTACCTGTTTATTTGCTTAAAACTTTCCATAGTTTGCAGCGTTAGGAAGTTGTGTGTAAGGTCTTAATAAGAGGGCGAATTTGTGAAGCAGAGGGCAGGGTTGGTGCAATACGCGAGATTCAGCTGGACGGAATAACGTGTTTAATTTGCTTATGCTCGAATGCTTAGTGAATTTAAACTAACTTCTCTTTCGTATCTCTAGGAGAGCACGAAGCCGCGTTGTTTTTTTAATTCTTTGTTTGCCGATACCGCACCGCTGAGGAGGTTCTTGGCAGGTCCTGGCAGGAAAAGGTTCTCTGCGGAGGGGGAGTGCGCGCTGTTCCTGCGGCACCTGCTTTGGGACTGTTCTGTGGTTGCTGCTGATTTCGCTCCGCTCCTGCGGGCTGAGCTGAGGGCGGGCAGGCAGCGGAGGCTCAGCGAGGCCGGCGGGGCGCGGCGCGGCGCGGGACGGGGCTCCAGGCGCAGGTGACTCCCGGGCGGTGGGACCGCGCGGGGGCCCGGAGC
>VYXC01003298.1:0-97267 GCA_013397175.1 Platysteira castanea
AGGGGGAGAGAGAAGGAAACTGGGCAGCTTCTCGTCTTCCCCTCGGCGTCCTCATGCCTCGGCAGTGCCCCGGCGCCTTTCCTTGCCCCAGGGCGCAATAGCCATGGCCGCGGTGGCTGTCCTCCGGAACGACTCCCTCCAGGCTTTCCTCCAGGTCAGTACCCGCGCCGGGTGTAGCTCGGGCTGCACTGAGTCCCGCGGCTGTGACCCGCATTGCGCGGGGGCAGCTGGCGTCAGCCGCCTCCCTCCCGGGGCTTTACCTAGCGGGCGGCCCGGAGAGGTAGGTGGGGACCCCGCGGCGGTAGGAGGCCGGGCTCGGGCTTCTCGGGCCGGTAACTTCCCTCTCCCGCCAGCAGCCCATCACTAACTCCAGGCAGTGCTCTGTGGCAAGGGGTGTGGGGGGCGTTGGGGCTGCCCCCCTGCCCACAGCGGCTGCTTCCCTTGCCCAGGAGCGGCGGCGGGCCGGCGGCACTGGCCGCAGGCGAGACCGGTCTCTGGGCGGGGCGGGAGGGCCGGGCCCGTCCTGCCCCCTGGGTGCGCATTGTTTTCGGAAAGTTTACCGGCCGTGCGAGGAGCGGCGGGGCGGCCCTAGCTGCGCACGGGCAGCGGCGCGGGAAGTTTCTCGCGGGCCGGTGCTGGCGAGCGGCGAGTAACGCGCTCTCTTCCCTCCTTCCATTCTCCCCTCCCTCCCGTTCCTGCGCAGGACCGCACCCCCAGCGCCTCCCCAGACTTGGCCAAGCACTCACCCCTGGCCCTTCTGGCCGCTACTTGTAGCCGGATCGGGCAGCCGGGCGCAGCGCCCTCGGATTTCCTGCCGGTCTCCTACGACCCGACGCTGGGATCCCCCTCCAGGATCTTCCACCCGCGGAGCGGCGAGATGCCAGCGCACTCCCCGGGGGGGCTGCCGCCGCCTCATCCCAGCTTGGGGCTGACCCCTCAGAAGAACCACCTGCAGCCCTCCTTCGGGGGTTCGCACGAACTGCCCCTCACCCCTCCGGCGGACCCCTCCTACCCCTACGAGTTCTCCCCCGTCAAGATGCTGCCCTCCTCCATGGCCGCCCTGCCGTCCAGCTGCCCGCCCGCCTACGTCCCCTACGCCGCCCAGGCCGCCCTGCCACCCGGGTACTCCAACCTGCTTCCGCCCGCCCAGCCCTGCCGGCAGCTGTCGCCCAACCCGCCGCCCGAGGACATCCCCTGGTGGAGCATCCAGCAGGCCAGCGCCCCGGGAGGCTGCGGCCACCGCTTCCCCGCGGCGGCGGCGCTGCCGCGGAGCCTGGTGCTGGGGCACTCGGACTTCGCTCAGTACCAGACGCAGATCGCCGCCCTGCTGCAGACCAAGTCTCCCCTGGCGGCCACGGCCAGGAGGTGCCGCCGCTGCCGCTGCCCCAACTGCCAGTCGGCCGCGGGCAGCGCCCCTGAGGCGGAGCCGGGCAAGAAGAAGCAGCACATCTGCCACATCCCCGGCTGCGGCAAGGTGTACGGCAAGACCTCGCACCTGAAGGCGCACCTGCGCTGGCACACGGGCGAGCGGCCCTTCGTCTGCAACTGGCTCTTCTGCGGAAAGAGCTTCACCCGCTCCGATGAGCTGCAGCGGCACCTGCGGACTCACACGGGCGAGAAGCGCTTCGTCTGCCCCGAGTGCGGGAAGCGCTTCATGCGCAGCGACCACCTGGCCAAGCACGTCAAGACCCACCAGAACAAGAAGCTCAAGGCGGCGGCGGACGGCGTCAAGCGGGAGGACAGCCGCGACCTGTGACCGCCGGGACCGCCAGCGGCGGCTGCCTCTGCGGGCTGAGCCGAGCCGCGTAGCGGCGGGACCGGGGCTGGGGGCGTTTCGCCGCCGAAGGCAGGGCGGCGGTGGCGGGAGAGGGCGGCCGGCTCTCGGACTCTCGCCGGGCACGGCGAGCAGACCCCAGCTGGGGGCGGCCTTTGCGGACCCCCAGGCCCGGGATTGGACGCTCATAGGGACCCGGGGCCGTCCCGGGGCAGGCGCCCGGCCCGGAGCGGGGCTGAGGGGAGGTCCCGGGCGCTGGGGCAAGAGTGGGGCCAGACCGGGCCGGCCGCGGGGGTCGAGGCTTATAGACACCCGACAATGAGGTAGCAGCGTCGGTGTGGCCGTGCTAGGGCTCGGCCCTCGGTGCTTTCAGGGTAACAGACTGAAGTTTTGTGTACAGGTTATTTAATAGTTACGTTTGAATACACGTGTTCCTTTCCGTCTTCGACCCCGCGCGGGGTCCAGCATGAGATGTTTCTGTAAAGCGACCCGCGACCGCAGCGTGAAATAAACACGTTCACACCGGGGTCAGCAGGGACGGTCCCGCCGCGTCGGTCTCGTTTGATCCTTCCTCGGGTGCCCCGCGCGCGGCTGCCGCCTTCCCGCCATTTCCCGCTGAGGCGGCGGGCCGGGTCCGGCTCCATCGCGGCGGCCGAGCGGAGCTCAGCACACGGTGACCTGAGAGCTGCTCATGGTAAACACCTTTAAAATCCCGGGAGCTGCTTCGGACGGGTGTGCCTGTTGGCTTTGGTTGGTGGGTTGGCCTTGGGTTTGGGTTGTTGGGGTTTTTATATTATTTTCAGTATTTTCTTTCCTACACATGAAGCTGAGAGAAAAAAGATAAATGCAGGGTGCCAATACTGGGAATGAACATACAGGTCAAGTTCTACAGACTGGGATATGTATTTGTGCAGAAGTGGGCAGTAGTCAGTGTTAGTGATGCCCCTTGTCAGAGAGGTCCAGGCCACAGGGCCAGCCACAAACAGCCATTCCGGGCCTAAGTTGTCTTTGGTACAGCAGAGCCCAAACATGCTTCCCGTACGTTAACTTTCTGTAAAACTGCAGAATTTAGGGGCTGAGATACTTGTTACCCTGCCAGTACAACAAAGTGGCAGTCACTGTCCTGCAGAGGCAAAGATACTTGTCACAAAACTGTGTTTAAAAGTACCTGGTAGATGGTGACAGCCTTTAGGTTCGTTATCTCTCACTGGGCATCCTGTAAATATGAGTTTAGGCATATTTCTTTTAAAACAATAACCTTTCTTACTCCAGCAAGTTCTCTATTTTCTTAAATTGAAATTCATGTAGCCAAACAAACTGAGCAACCTGATCAGTAATTTGCTGAATTTTGCATTCTAACATTGAGAATATGTTGTATGCTCCCTATATTTTTACAACATCAGCTTTATTTTCTGATTACCTAATGAGACAGTGAAATAAAAAGTGCCTTCAGAACTTCACCAGACATTAATCTGGAACTGTTCAGCTTCAGGTGAGATCCTCTGGTGGTAGTTGGCAAGCAAGCTTTGGCACAACCATGTTGGCAAAGATACACTTCGCCATGGACTTCTGAATCAAGAAAAAACACAGCTCAATAAATGTTTGTAATGACAGGACATGTAAAACTAATGTTTTTGTATGTACATCAAATACTGCCAAGAATCTATCCTCTCAGGGAATAATGAGATGAGACAATACCGTAAGAACCCTCATAGCTGAAATAATGAGAAGTTAATGGACAGTTACCATGGTAGAGCTCCTTAACAATATTTTAATATTTATGATTCTGAATTAATTTCCCAGACCATATTCTTAGGGTCAAGTTACTAAATTAATAACCAAACAGTTGTCTTCTGTTGAAGAATTTTCTATGAACTGTCCTGTTACAGAAAACCTTGAGAGGAATATGTTTAGCTTCATTAGTTAGCATTCCTTTGCCAAAAATACAGGCATTGGAACTGTGTGTTTGAGTGATATTAAGTAGAAGATACCTTTAGTGTTCCAGACTGAGTGACAGCAAGGCAGGAAATAACTGATGGACCTGATCCAGAAGTCCTTAGTCAAAAAAGTCTTTGAGACTGAAGTGCATCCCATTTACTACTGATGTAGGATTTAAATATTCATCAGGAATAACAATGTTCTTGCTTTTTAACATGCTTCATGGCACACAGTGGCAATCTGCTTCCTTTCTTTGATATTAAGTTATGTTAAGAATGTAGAGTTAGAAAATTTCAGATTGCTTTAAAAGAGAGTTTGTTTCACTAAATAGTCTTTCAATTCTGTGTATGGATCAAAACTACTTAAAATGGAGAGCCATGGAAAGTGCTTTTGTTGGTAGCAGTACAGGAGAAACAACAGTATCCCCGAGTACGAAAGGTCTATTACAGGACAGAATAATTCCCACACGGTGAAGGCCTTTCACTGCTGACTAAGTGCCAAGATGAAGTATTAGAGTGAGCTGGAGCAATGTCTTAGACGGTCTGTGGTGCAAGGTTAGCCTGACTGAAAACTACAGACCCATTCCTCTTAGAACAGACATAACTAGCAGAAATAAACCCGACAATGGTAGATGTGGTGATTTCTAAGCTGGACCATTATGGAAAGATTTTTCTCTAGTTTGAAGACATGCTGAATTTGCCAAGCATGTATGTTGTGTGGTCTAGCAGATTATTTTAGGTTCTTATTCATTCCACAAGACACGGCTTGTACTGAAATATGGAAAGTTTTACCATTCACTTAAGTAAGAGCCTGCAAGTAATTCAGGTTTTAAGCAAAAGACCGTCGCCCAGGCAGTGTCAGCACCATGTCAAGGGTGTGGTGGTATCTGATTAAAAAGAAAAAAAAGTAGTGTTGTGTTGTAGCCTATGCACCTTGTATGTATGTATCACTACATTAAAGGTTGAAAGTGCATGGGTTAAAATACATACAGTCAAAATTCATTAAAAGCCTGTCATGAGAGAGGGATGTATTTAAGTGAAAACCCATGATATCAAATGCTAATGAAAATCTTAATCTGTAAGAACAGCACATATACAAAACAAAACAAAAAAAAAGAAGCAGAAAATTAGAGACTTAGGGCACTTAGGTAAGTGAAACTAGAAGTTTATAATATAAAAATATACCTAATAAAACTATTTATCTGTAAAGCTTTTAAATAGTTCATTGGGAAAAAGAGGTGTGTATGCATCATAGCTGTTTGATACTCATCCGTAAATAGCTAAATCATATGATAGCTTTTCAATTGAAATCATTAAACTTTTTTAGTAATAGGGTATTTAAATATACATGTGACCTTTCTGATGTATAGGTAGAGCACTACAAAAATATATTGCTTACATCTCAAGAATTTATTTCTAGTTGCCAAATTGCACTCCATAATAAAATTAACTTTTAATTTTGCATTCACAAAATACATTTTATACTTTTAGCCGTTTCCAATCAACTAGAACAGCTGTTCATTTTATAAAATTAAATGATTAATATTCTTCTTAATTATAAATTTTGAGTACATATGCTGCTCAAGGTCAATTCATTTCCAAATTTAAAAATTTAAATGCATTGGTATAATAGACATATCATATGAACCAATTCATATGGTAGTTAATTCAAATAAATGAATCTCAACAAAAAAATGGGATACAGTTAAAAAACTTGAGATTTGGTCTGTTTTCTGTGTTGAAAAGTGATTTTCACATGAACGAACTTTAAGCAGAGAACATTAAAAAAAACCTGCAAGTAATCAACATTGTTCTTCAGACAATTTGGGGGTTTTTAATGTGTTGTTAATCAAATTAGTTTTAGTCAAAGGCCAAATAAAATAAGACTTTCACCTGGGGGAAGGTTGCAGGATTGACCTCTTGGTCCCAACTGACCAGATTTTCCTTGCAAAAATCCAACAAATTCCTAAAATTATGTTTTGTACCTTCTCAACTACTATTATAGAAAGAGTAAGATAAAGTTTTTTTTAACTATACTGGGAGATGTCCTTCCTAAAACTATCATAGTGTAATTCTTCCTTCCATATTAAGTTAAGGGTGCAATTTTTGAAAGAAATATTTAATCTTCAATTATTTGCAGATTTTGAGAGACTGCATTTTAAAGTAACTAAAACTTAACTACTTCAGTTTGTAAATTCACGTATCTAGTATTAGTCCTGAATACTGAAGAAATAGGGAATATAAAATGCTGCTGTCTTGGAACTCTTAGATGAAATATACCTTTTGTTGTTCAGTGATATTCAATAACTCAGGAAACCACTCAGAAGTTCATAAATAGGGCAAATTTGTATCTCTGTGCAAGTAGTTGCACAATTGCTGAGGCACTTTTAAATTAGCCTTGTAATATTTCATAGATCTTGTCAGCCTATTCTCATACTGAGCAGTAAGAAACAAAAGTATAATGTCCATCTTGTAGTCAGATTTTATAGGTTTTTTCCTCTGTTACTGTTTTTTGAATTTTTTCACACTTTGTACGAGATTCTTGTGAATCCTGTGGTAAAGATGTGGGGTCTGTCACTCTGGCACATGATAGAACCAGCTCAAAGATCTATTAGATTTTCCTGCCAAACTTTTAAAAAATACTTACCAAACAGGATCCCTAAATCTTTAAAACTACTGAGTTTTCCTTCAAAGGGCTTGCCAAGCAGGTATCTTCAAAAGCTTTGCATTTAAATGTTGTCCAAGCCACTGAGGACCTGGAAATGTGCAGCAACCAGCAAGGCTCACCCTTGTCAGGTAAGTGCTGATATGCAGCGTAGAGAAGAAGGATCCAAGGCCCTAGGCTGACTGAAGGAATAGTCTTGACCAGAGAAAACAGAAGTGCATGTAATTCAAAGGGTCTTTTGAATAATTTTATGGGTTTTATTCCCTGTTAATATTTACTCCTGATTTGAAGTCATGTAGGTGTTTCAGTATGGATAATGAAAATCGAAGAAAACAAACCTGTTTTGACACTCTGACTGTGACAAGTCAGTGAGAGATTATGGATAGTGAGATTTGGCCTTTAACCTGGAGGGCATCAGTGCTGTTTTTCTTCTCATCATCTCTTAATATCTTTTGTGCTACACATTTACTTAAGGACACACAAAATCCCATCATGTCTCTGGCCCAGGCCTGGTGATTACATCATTGCTTAGTTATGTCAGCAGGGGCTGACCTGGGGCGGTATACAAAGCCTATGTCCTCCCGAGAAGGGTTATGGATGTCCCCTCAAGGGCATGTAGGGCCATGTAGGTACATAGTAGGTCTCCATCTCCTCTTCAGGTGGCTGTGGGGTGCATCCTGTGCTGCAATGTACTGAAGTTAGTGGCTGGGACCTTCTGAAGAAGTGGCAAGTTTGTACTGAGGTATGAACTGAGTTGCATTGCTAATCACTGAACAATTTAGGTGCACTCTTTAATGGTGCAGAGGCCTTTTACAGACTGTCTGTATAGATTCAGATTCTACAGTGCTCCTGTCTTGAAACTCTTGGATGAAAGATACCTTTTATTGTTCAGTGATATTCAATCATTTTAGCAGACCTCTCGGAAGTTCATAAATAGAGTAAATTTATATCTCTGTGCACATAGTTACCAAGGCACTTTTAAACGAGTCTTGTACCAAGGCAGTTCGTCTTAATCCGCTTTCTCTGGAGTATTGGTCATGGCTTTTATGGCCATTAATGCCAATATTGAGCAAGTAACTCACTTTAGGCAACATCCTAATTTGTCCTTCCTGTCAACCTGTCCCATCATAAAATGCAATCTTTTTTACATTTGTAATGTTCTGTTGCCACTGAATTATAGACATTTACCATGACAGTGACTGAGATGTCCTGAACTGATTATTACATCACCATAGCATTTACTATGGAGGAACGATGAACCACAAGGGGGAAAATGAAAAATAAACCCAATTTTTTTTAGGGTACTCATATTCAAAATGAAAAATAATATTCAAATGCCATAAGCTGATACTTTTCACAACTTAAATGTATCTGTTTGCAAATACCAAAGTCAATAGCTTTATCGGAAACAATAGTGTATACTAGTGTAAATATTCTTGCATTTTTAAAAGACAGGGTTTTCTGCAAAAATAATATATTCCTATTATCTGTAAGTCCCTATTCTTATAATAGTACTGGGCTGTTTGCATGATGTTCCAGTATTACCCTGTACACTACTCAAAAACATTTTTCATTTTCCTTTTTAACACAAACCAGACACCACAGAGCACACTTTCAAAACAGGCTCTAATTATAAAGCAGGTTAAAAGAAATTTTATTAGCCAAAGCCTGTATCTTCACTTGGGGTCATATCCCACATGCTTTTTTCAGGATCAGATGGTGTGCCTGTGATCTCCATATGCAGATCTCTCATCTGTGTGGAAAGGAGATGTCAGTCACACTGCCACGTTCACCCTTATTTCAGACAGCTCTCCATGGGTCTAGAATCCACATGTGAAGAAGAGAAAGGAAAATGCGCACTATTCACTCATTAAAGATTAGACAGGAAAGATTACACAGCCTGAGAATATCAGGTGGTCTCAGATATCATATGTTAATCCAAGGAGTGTGAAAACAGCTTAATTTCTTCCCCTCACATCTAAGTAATTAGCTTTTCTTCTGAGCAGGAATAGTGGTGGTGGCTTTGCCCTTGTTTAATTCTGCAAAGAACAGCCAAACACTTGACATCTGCTTGTTTTACATGTTCTAAAATATTGCTTGTGCACCTTAGTAGCCTAATATAGGAAGCCCATTCTTCGCAGCATTACCTGACCCTTCAGCAGTGTGGCTCCACTGACTTCTTGCTATTAATTTGCTCTGAAAGAGCTGAAAGAGTTTTGAGCAGGCAAAGATTACACTTTCGTATTTTCCAAAATATTAACCAAATCTTCTTAAGTGCCTACATGAGGCCTAAGGCTATGTCTGAACTTCTTAATAAAATGCTTAAATAAATTGTATAATGACCCTGAGATGCTACTTGCAAAGTACTGTAATCAAAGCTGTGTTTGGTGGTAGAATACTTAGGTTAGAAAGAGAAAACCGTGAGCAATCTTTTTAGGGGAACTATGTTCTCTGTAACACTTTAAAACTGCATGTGAACACTGGAACTGTAACTCTGCTACCTGAGTGGGATCATGAATATATACAGAGCAACACTAAAACATAATCAGCACATCCTGGAAGTCTACAGGGAAGTGGTTTTTTTCTGATTAGAGGAAGGGCTTTTAAAACACTTTTTCCCACAAGAGGGGGAAAAAGACCTTCAAGGATCTGAAGATCATTATGCTTCTGTCAAGGAGGGGAGTGAGGGAGAAGAAAAGGAAACAGGCAATCTTCCCTTTTCATGGGCTATCTTTGCTTGCCCTCACAACTATCAACACTAGTAAGGAATCCTAGTTCCCTTCACATCCTGGATGAAGAGAGGAAGCATAAGACCCAAGAATTTTTAGAAGCCTGTAGCTGCTTCAGTTTCCCCAGTTCCCTTACATGTCTCAGGAGAGTTTGTAGTACAACCCCGAAGTTTTCTGCAGGGTGTTTGTCTATGCAGCTGTTATATTGCATTCATGGGGTTCGCTCTCTCCCCTGTCCACAAAACTCCAAATCATTGTGCCTCATTACACATGAAGATGGAAGTTTCCTAAGCTAAATAAAGTGATTGCAAAGTACTGAAATTACTGAGACTTAAATGTGGGAATTACCTTCTAGATGTATCATTCAATTATTTTTCTCATTAGAACCACAATTTTAATCTGCTAAGAAATATTAAATATTAAACAGGCAGTAAAGCAGAATCGTATGTTACATTAAAATAATTCCTTATAAAGTGTCTAAGTACATTACAATCTCCTTTGTCTTTTTATTATATGCATTCATTCATCCTAGACTTAATTTAAAATGGGTGTCAAGCATCAGATATAATACTGAGATCTAGATTCTGATCTAGGTGTTAGAACCTCTGACACTTAGTGAGCATGTTCAAGAAAGGACAAGGAGGAGGGTAAGTTCAAGCCTGTTTTTAATTAGCTACAGCAATTAAATGTTTTGAATACTCAGAATGATGTATTAGAATTACTCAATTATTTGGTTTGTTTGTTGCTTTTCAATACACTTGAGAACCAGCTCCTAATTAAGATACACACTATCAAAGATTAAAAACTTAGATGATGGTAAAAACAATTAGAATGATGATGTAGGTTTAGATTCCCCATGGTTCTTGTACAGACCTGCAAGACAGCATAGAGTGTAAGCACATGAAATTTACTTTCTCTACACGAGGTCCAGAAACAGCTACAGTATTTGTGTGGCCTACAGGGGCATGGGCCACCCCAGAGTAGGTGTGATGTACAGGGACATGACGGCTTTCCCTGAGCTGGCTGGGTACTTTGGCAACAGGAGCTTTATCCTTCATGGGAACGGCTGCAATTACCCCTTGCCTCTGGGTAAGAAGCTGTTCCTCTCTGCACAAGTCCTTCTTGGGGTGCTGCAGTCCTTATCCTGCTTCCAAGGCTAGACCATTAGATCATAGCAGAACCTCTACCTGTGGAGCATATGACACCTATGTGTTAATTATTTGCTCTTTCAATTCAGAAAACATTCTTCCCTATTTAAAAGGTGTAAAAGAAAAGTACAGCGTACAACAAAGCACATTTTTAAAAACAGAATCTAAGATCGAATGATTCAACCAGGATTACCTCCAATTACGGGTGTGCCTCATCCCTTTAAAATTGATAAACTATATAATATACCATCCTTAACATATCCTGAATGTTTTGCTCTTGATCTCAAAAGCAGTAAGCACAGTCTCTCATGAAACCTTGCTGCAGAAATGACCGAGTTCCTACCATCTCAATGCCACACGAAAAACCTCAATCAAAGCAGCCAAATGTCTTGAGTTGCTGCTGATTCCACAGCACTTTTTTGTAGTGATAACCACTTTTCTCTATCATCATTTATTCAAAAAGGCAAATCAAAAGCATAAAATAGTCTCATCTGAATTCTTGCCTGCAGGAGATGTTCTCAATGGTTAAGCCATGAAATCTTACATCAGTCAGAGACAAACTATGGCTGACCTGACTTTTTCTTCTCTTTTCCATGTATAGAGGTTTCTTATACACAAGTTACAATCCAGTCTTAGAATAAGAATTTTTAAAAGGAAAATATTTGTCTTCAGCAGCTTGGCTGACACAAAGGGGTACTTGTTTTAAGAAAGCTGCAGCATCTTTTTAATTGCTGATCAGAAAGCAAATTCTCTATTAATCCTAACTAAATAATCTGAATATATCACTAATACCTGTTAGTGTGAGATGCATTTAGAGCTACATTATTGATGATTAATACCAAGGATTTTTACAATGTGAATTCTACAAATAAATTCTAATATTTGTGTATGTAAAGTCACACTTTTTCACATTTTGACTTTTACCAAGCTTATTTTCATTTAAAGTAAGTCATTAGAAATTCACTTTGAACTAGACTGCAATAAGCAACACTTCAGCTGAAAAGGTTCACAAAATGATTGAATCAGCCCTGAAGACCTGCTCAGGGGTAGGTGGCATGCCAGATAACACAGCTAATGCCCCTAAGTTTTTGTGACAACAGAGGAGTATGGTTAGGATCACATCTTCTCACCTTCAGCTCTCAGGTGTCAGTAATTAGGCTCTCATTAGTACCTCTCCACCAAGTCTCAACTTTTTCCTAACTTCTTTGAGGGGCTCTGATGCACATTTCTGGGATCAGAGTATTTCACCTGCTCTACTGTAATGCTCTCAGGAAGACCTAACAGTATCCTGCCTACATCTGTTTAAAATCATTTCAGGGCCTTTGGGGGAGCATGTGTTAAAGGCTATAAGGAAGCTGCAGAGCTCCACATGCCCCTGGAGCCAACCACATAACCCTTAGAGAGTCCCAGAATGCAGGAAGAGCCCCTGCTACATGCAGCTTCCATTGGCAAACAGTGATGGAGACGCTTGAAATGGTTTTCTTGGGGAAAATGGTAAGCATAATGGAGATGCACAACCATCATGAGCCAGACCAAAGGTCTGTTTAACCTAGGAGCCTGTTTTCCAGTAACAGATGCATGAGGAAAGTGGATTAAAAACCAGGCACATATAAAACAGATATTCCCCTTGGCACAGCCTCTCAGCTTCTGGGGAACAGTGCTTCAGAAACTTCCTGAGCAGGAATCACATTTGGTTTTTTGTGTTTAATAGTCACAGATAGGCCGATCCATCACAGATTTGTCTCATCCCTTTATGACTGGATTTACACTTTGTGGGTCTCAACATCCTTTGAGGGTTGTTTGAGCAGCTGTGATGGCTTTATAACCGTTTCAGTGTTGCCTGAATGCCCCTTAAAAATGAGGAACGGCGCAGAATCCCATTCTCCAGGCCATTCCCACTCACACGGTCTCGCATCGCGCTCCTCCGGCACATAACTCCAGTCGCAGCTGCGGGCTGCAGCGGCTCCCAGGCCGCTCCTCTGACCCCAGCGGGCCCTTCCCGCCGGGAGCAGCCGCGGGACACCGGTTCCCCCGGCCCCCTCCCGGCACCAGGCGACGGCAGCCGCGGCCTCGCTGCAAGAGATCCCGGCGGGGACGCGGGTGGGACGGCGGCAGGTGCCGGCAGGGCAGCGCCCGGGCGCGGCCGCGCTGTGCCCCCGCGGGGGGCGGCTACCCCGGGCTGTCGGCGCACAAGTGCGGCCGCCGCGGGGTTGGGGTCAGGACGGCGGTGCCGCTGGTGTTGAGCAGGAGGGCTCGCCCTGCTGGGCGGGTGCCGTTCTGCTGTGGGACGCGATTAGCTGAGGGGACTTGAGGAAATAAACCTGGCGAGAACGTTGGACCTATTTCAGATTTCTTTGCGGCAACTTGGAACTAATTTCACAGAGTCGTAGGTCCAGAATACCTAACGTTTTTGGTATAGTAGCTTTTGGTGATTTGGGGGGTTTTTTTTGTTTGGATTTTTTTGGGTTTTGTTTCGTTGATCGGTTGGGTTTTGTTTGATTTTTCTTTTGTTTTGTTTTAAATGCACATGGCCCTCAAGACTCCTAGCTTTTATTTCTGTAATGTGGCCTCTTCATCTTTCACTGCAGTGGGATAACCTTTGGTATTGTTATAGTTGACTTCTTCTGAAGGTCAGATGTGCAACAGCACTTCCACTCAGAGCTCTGTCCTCACAGCTTGTCCCTGGGCTGTAAAATGTCCCTGTCTCTGAAGCAGGTTATGTGAAGTCCAGAGAAGCTTTTCTCCCATTAGTGGACAACTTTGGAGTTAAAGGAGTGAGTTGAAACATGTGGTTTTATGGCTTTCAAATGTTTTTATTATATGCCTGTATAACATGAAAGCTGATTTCATTTAATATACAAAATGTAATCAGACAAGCAGTCTTAACTTCTATTTTTTCCCTTTATTACATCATTCAAAAAGATGAAAGTGGTTAAGATGTTAACATCTGAAAGGTGATAGCCCTTCTGATACTTTATTTTTCTCAGGATAAATTTTGTAACACATTATTATTGTCTGACATATATATATTCCCAATACAATGTACAAGATCTGTCGAGTTTCCTGAGTGCTTCAGATGATGGATATTTGTTGCAAGAGGCATGGTTCAATGTCTGTACTCTGTGCTGTTTAGATGAGGTTAAATAGTTACTGGTCTTCTTTTTTTCTTCCCTTCGTCTGACTTTTTGTTCCTGCTCTTGAATTAGCCCATGCAACATGTCTTTTAACCAGATCTAGCTAGTATGAGTTGACTGTAAAATAACTTACCTGGAGGAGCAGAAGGGAACACTGAGTCTCATTAGTGCCCAAGTTACAAAAAGTAAAAGCAGGTGAGAATAAGGCAAGGGTAGAAGCAGCAGCTGTGTGGTGTTGCTGCCAGCTCTTGGGGCTCATAATATGTGGAGCAACTCTTAAGAATAGGCAGAGTTGCACAAAGAAGTCTACTAATCACCTACTGCCATGGTTATTTCAGTGGCCTCTTCTCTCTGTTGTCAGAAGAATATGTAGGCTCACATCTAGGGTGTTGATGAGGTATCTGAATTTCAGCCACTTCCCTAGGTAGTAGCATTGTTTTCTGCCTGTCATTGCACCCCGTTGAAATCCCCTCTACTCCCCACCTGGAGCACTGTGTCCAGCTGTGGGCCTCCAACATAAGAATGATGTGAACCTTTGGATAGAGTTCAGAGGAGGCCACAAAGATGATAAACAAAGGGCTGGAGCATCTCTCCTATGAGGAAAGGCTGAGAGGGCTGTTGGGGCTGTTCAGCGTGGAGAAGAGAAGGCTCCAAGGGAGAACTCAGAGCACCTTCCAGTACCCAAAAGGGCCTACAAGGGAGTTGGAGAGGGACTCCTTGCAAGGACAAAGAGGGACAGGACAAGGTAATAGGTTCAAACTAAATGAGGGTAGGTGCTGTAAGGGTGGTGAGGCACTGGGCCAGGTTGCCCAGAGAAGCTGTGGATGCCCCATCCCTGGAAGTGTTCAGGGCGAGGCTTGAGGGAGCTTTGAACTACCCGGTCTAGGGGCAGGTGTCCCTGCTAATGGCAGAGGGTGTGGAACTAGATAATCTTGAATGTCCCTTCCAATCCAAACCTTTCTATGATTCTGTAAGTACATGCAATACTGAAGAAACTTGCTACTCAAGACCTTTTTCTGCTCCTCATTAACTTAAAGGAATGACTTTCTCGACTTTTAAGGGAGCAGGGTCTGGCCCTGCAGTGGAATTCAAACATAAAACATCATGCTTTCCTGACAGATGTGTGCCTTCTGTGAGGGGAGGCCAAAACCCAGCAACAAAATACTGCTTGCTTTAGCTGCTTCAAAGTGAGAGAGCAGCAAGGGGAACATATTTATAAATGCCAGTACTGGCAAGGAGAGCAGGGAGACATTGGTCTGTTGCTTTCAAGGATGATCAACTACTGTGTGTTCAGGAATTCTGCTTTTTGTTATTGAGCTTCTGAACTTCTAATTTGTATGCTATAGAAAAAATGAGTATATCCTTAAGACTGACCAGAGAAGTTGCAGATCTTTTGTTTAATGTTCCTAGGGTTTTTTTTGGCACATGACTACTCTGTCACAGACCCTTTCAGCCTAAGATTAAAGGAAAAACCGCTGATTCTGTTTATAGGAGCCTTTAGATCTCTACTAGATTTTATGTGGATATGGTTGTGAAACTTGTTTTAAAATTGTTTCTTTATGTTTAGTTTTATTTTTCAGGATTTTGGAATGCCAGAAGTTATCAGTCCAATTGTATTTTCTTATGAAGTATCTGTGACTACAAATATTGTGGCAGTATTTTTAGTAAGAGTTTCTAATTTCCAAGTCTATTTTTAAAATGTTGGAAAGTGTGCTTGGTATGATAGCATCAGTAATGCATTTTAGTATCTAATGATTTTATTTTGAAATTTTAATCAGGTTTTTAAGAAATATTATTAATATTTGTAACTTGTCTTTTGTATGGCCAGGCAGACCCTGCTTAAAATTAGTAATGGCATTGTAGTGTAGTATGGCGAGGTTTATAATGTAGCCAACACATCCACTTGCTGGAAAATTGCTCTGACAAGAGTACTCTAGTTGAGATATCTATCAGGGTAACACATATGTTCCTACTCATGTCCCAAATAAAAAATTACATCTTTTCAAGACCTCATTCCAACACCTCCTTCTCATGTTAAATGTGTAACCATAAATACTGTATTTCAGACTTTGAAGTTACTTTGCACTATTTTTTAATGTTAGACTGTGCGTTTTAAACATTTGTCTCACATAAAATAATCATGTATTTTTCTTCCCATTCACTGATCCCTAGCATTTAAAATAATTTCTCTGTATTTGTTTGTAAAATTGAACACTTTTTCCTGAGGATATTTTAGGAAGGAAAATAAAACCCACCAACCTTAAAAGTTCAGCATGCATTAGATTCTCAATAGTACATATAATTTGTTCTCTATACAGTTGTCACATACAACAAGCCATTCAAGACTGGAGACTCCAGTTTAAATACCATTTAAATTTTGTTTACATTGCATTTTACTGTTGCTACATAAAACCATTATAAGCATGTACTCTGCAAATTACACAACAGCCTTGTAAGCTCCTCTAAGTTGTATTTACCAACCATAGTCTCTATAAGTGTGTGTATATGCTTACACAAACATACATGTAGTTTATTCTAAAAGGTTTTTTTAAAAGATTTTTTATTAATAGCAATGCACAGCAGAGGTCCATATAGAACATCTTATGCTCTTAAGAATAATACCATGCATTAATGTTTCCAATACGTTTTATGGGATGATATCTTAGCACATGGCTACTACAGTACTACTATTACCCCTACACTTCCTTTCCAAAGTATTTTCTTACATGATCATGAATCTTCTCATAGAAAAATCTCTTTTTAAGTACGTGGAAACTCCAAGAATGCTAACTTTATTGTGGTAAACTAACTAAAATGAAAAATAAAAATAGCAAATAGGAGAACATTTATATGTAAAAATTATGCTAAGTGTACTGTGCCAGTTGTTTGGATGAACTTACTCCAGAGACATCTGTAACTGACAAAGCAAGAAAAGAAAGACACCTCCTGATGACAGAAGTTTTTAGAAAGCTTTCATTGTATGAAGGCCATTGGTTATACTGCTTTGGGAAAGTCCAGTGGTAGATGGTAGTGTGGCTATAACCACCATCTATTTGTAAAAGCTTTTCCTCCATATTGTGTGTTAAGACGTTATTTAAAGGAGGTTTTTGTACAGTAGTATGGAGCAATATATTGTATTTGCAGTTTAAATGTTCCTGCTTTAGCTTTTGGTAATTTATGTCTTGCTTAATACCTACAGCAAATAAAGTGCATTATTTTATTTGTTTACTGTGATTTGCAGGGATATTATTCCATGACAAGGTTACATTGACCTATCATTTCATGCATCAGCAGTTCTTCTATTGCACTGATTTGATCGAGCCTAGTGGATAAAAAAAGGAGCAATCCCCGCAGTGGACTAAGTTAGAATTATAATAAATAGTGCACATTCTGAAGGGCAAAGTAGGTTAAGCATGGTACTTAGTGCACTGGGCATAATTTTTGTGATGTGTCAAATTTTAAGCTTTTTTATTCTGACTTCTACATTCAAATTTTGTACTTTGAGTTTAGGTAGCTATGGAGGTCATGCTGTAGCTACAGTTGAGGAAAAAATGTAGGTTTTTTGTAGCTACTGTAGGGAGCTTCTAGTTAGGTACTTCTGAGAGTGCAGTGCATCTCTGAATTCACACTCCTTTCTGGATGTACAATTCTAGAAACTGTTACTGCTCCTCATGCTGAAGCACTTCACCATTGTACAGTCATATAATGTCAAATAATCCCTTCCTAATTAGATGGCTTGGCATCTGCTTGACAGAGGAAAAGGGACTGCATGGCTCACAGCATCTCTCTGTTTCTAGAGCTATCTTGTTCCCACTTGCTCTCCTTGAATGCTATCAACACCTCAGTGAATCAGGAGGGGCTGTATCCTGTCTGTTTGCTCCCAGGTAAGTTTTTAAATTCCTGTTATCCAAGGGATGGACCAAGGTACCTGTTTGTACAGAGCTGAAATAGCTGGTAAATCTCAAACATTATTTTAATAAGATGTACCAAATAAGATTTTTAAATTACTCTGGAGTAAGATATGTGATTATTAAAAATAGAAGCTTAATTTTTTGTTTCTCTAATGACAGAGTAGACATTAGACACATTTTTAAAATCTCTATATGTTTCTTCCATGTTTCTTTGTTGTGGTCATCCGCTAGGACTACAAAGTCAATCTGTAGTGGTGAGGGTTTGATAACAGTTGAAAATCAAGGCTGACAAATATTATAATCATAAATTCTAGCAATTCTTAAATGCTAAAGAGCGTAATTGTTTCCTTCATGTAGTTTGCTTACTAAAGAATCCCCAGAGAAATTCATTTAAACACACATGTAAGTTTTAGTGATCTCAGAAGGATGTAAGGACAAACTGTGGGTGTTTACATAATCAGGTAGATCATGAGCTATATGTCAGTACTTTGCTGGATAGATGACTTCTAATAGTGATGGAGACCCTAGCAAAGGAGCCCACCTCAAGAACTTGTAAGAAACCCTGTTAAAGTCCTCACTGGGGTTTTTTTTGTTGAATATTTTCTTTGTTTAAATCAATATGAATTGTTTCAGTAACTGAAGCAAAGTAAAAACATGCTGTCCCAAGACTTTTTTAAAAGAAAAAGGATGTTCTGTTTGTTCTGGTGCTGAATGTCTGTTCAGAAAAACTCTGATAATCTGCTGTAAAGAAAAAGACAGAGTTGGTCTTTTGTTTTGTCATTTTATTTTCTATTAGATACAGTTGTTTAAAAAGGACAGAGACCAGGAAGGCAAACATCAGCTTAGTCCAGAACTTAATATACACCTCCTTTGTGGCAGTAGATTAATTGAATGATGTTTTAAATTCCATTGCTTTGCATATTCATGCAGTAGATTAAGTAATTCCAAAGTTTCAAGTTATATCCTTGTGTGGATTTGTGTTGAAGCTTGTGAAAATTTTGACTACCTTAGGGATTTGGTAATACCATGAATAGAAAATTAATGCTTTTTAAAGTTACTGTCTCTGTTTTGGACGCAAACAAACAAAATGAAAAATTATGTATTTAGGGGCCAGAGGGTAAACTATTTAACAATTGCTAACTTTTATAATACTATTTGCTTTAAAATACTCATTACTTAATCAGGGAAATTGAACAAAGCAAGGGGCTGTACAATTTGATAGTGTATATTTGAAGTGGAACTTTAAAAAATTTCACCATAGAGCTTCAAGTCAGAGAAATATTTGAGTTGAGGAATGAAATTGCATCACGTGAACCAAAATGTGAAACAACTGTTTTGAATTTGCTTTTCAGAAGTGGTGGTTCAAGCAATACCATGGTAATATGTCTTTGGTTTTGCAGCTGATCTATTACATGCTTTTTTAAGCAATTAGAGCTCAATAATACAACAATTTGTCACCCAATTAATTTTGAAAGACTGGAAATGCATGGATGAACTGTTTAACCTGTGGTTCACTTGGCACCATTGTAATTTAGATCAAATAAAACATAGTATTATGTAAGCTACATTGTGGGAACTCAATGTCTTTGTGTTCTGTGACTTGTCCTTTAATCTTTTTTTATATTTCTATTATAAGTATAGGTGAATGTATAGGTAAATAAATGTAACATGTTTTTGTTTTGTGTAGAATGTGTAAATTCATTACAATTAGAAACAGTAGTTGAAAAAACATGTGTGAAAGTGTTTCTCCAGGGATCATTCTGTGCCCCAGCAACAACAGAAAGCATATCAAGGGCATTTATGTGTGCAGTCTTCTGAATTATATTGTCTTTACAACCTGGAAAACTTAAGCACTAGACCTAGAATTCTTATAAGGCTAAGAGAAACCTATGGGTATGTCAAATATGAACAAGGTACTATATGGGTTTTTTATTCTTTTTTTATATGACCTTGAAGTCATATATGTATATCTCCTGTTTTTTCAGTGCATCAGAATGCTGCTTCATTAGAAGGTTCTGCTCCTCCTTGGGAGACACTGTGTAAGGGCAGTTTCAATATAGACAGTGAGACCTAATTTCTGCATATGAATGCATAGCAAATTGTATGCATAGCACTTGTATGCATAGCAGATGCTGACTCAGATTTTGGTAATTCTGAAAAGAGGGGTATGAATCGTGGAATAGTATCATAGAATAATAGGATAGTTTGCATTGGTAGGGACATTAAAGATCATCTAGTTTCAACTCCCCCACCACGGGCAGGGACCCACTAGGCTTTCTACTAGACCGGGCTGTTTAGACAGCCTTTCATTCCCAGACCTAGATTGACTGGTGATTTTGGCTTATAGTGAAAATTATCCATGCTACTATGTGTCAGTTATTCCTATGATTTCCCAGTGACAACTCCTGATGAGAAATACGTTTATGTATTTTGCTATGTTTGCCAAGCAGCACAACTTTGGAGGCCCTAAATACATGATTATTAGGGTTATAATTGTTTCTCTCTTGCCTGCCTTACTGCCATCAGTTAACAGAGTAGTTGGCTTTGGTATTTTATTCTTTCATCTCTGTTGCTGTTGTTGCCTCCAAGTGATTTCAGCTGATTTCTCCTGGCTCCCTGTTCATTACCTGGTCAAAAGCTCCTGCATGCATTGTTTTTTAGGATGGGGAAGGGAACCTTTATTTCAACTACTGCAGTTGTTTTTTGTAGAAAATGCAGTAGGGATGGAAGATGGATAAGGGGAGGTAGGATGGCAAAACCCAAAATACTGGCACTTTGCTATAACAAAACTAGTGAAATTTGTATTAGCTTGTGAAAAATTACAATTGCACAGCCACTGTCTAACAGAATCCTGGAAAATGTAATTAGGGCAGCTTTCACATTCAGAATTATTCTTCTCTGTAAGATTTTTGATTTTGGTTTTGCTCACTTTATAGTGCATATGTGCAAGTGGTATGCAAAATAGACAAGTTTTTAATGTTTTGCTATTTTGGGGTTTCTCTCAAGTTTAACCTGGTGTCTTATTCTTAATTTATATAATCATTAGATCATAAATGCGATTTTTATTTAAGATCTTTATCATCTTATTGCTCTTAAATGTCATTTCTCAGCTTTCTATCCTAATCCTAAAATTATTAATGCCAATATTTGTGTGTGTGTGTGTAGCAGACACTCAAAATTATGATGCTACCCAAGAGCATGGGTGGTAACAGTAAGCTTGATGTTCTTCAGGCTATGACCATCCATTTCTGATCTGTGTACTTGTAAGATTTTTCACTGCTTTACATGATTTACACTTTCATAAACCATAAGAGGCAGACTTATCTCTGGGATGTTTTTTCCTATTTATTAGTCATCATACATGTTTTTAATATATTATGTTATCAGCCTGCAGTTCTCATCTATGAACCTGAAAATACTGAGGCCAAGCAGTTTTTTCCACTTCTTGAAGAAAAGGTGGTGGGTAAGTTTGAGAATTGCAACTACAATAGTTATTGTATGGACAGTCTTGCCTTTCACACTGAGAATTATTTTACGAACAGGAACCCAACTTTATATTTTAAAAGCCAGCAACTGAGAAAATACTTCTATTATGTCTGGGGTTTCTATGTCTTAAATATTCTGCCTTGGTCTATAAAATGTCAAAGTAAGTACTCTCCATTTGTTAGTGTTCAATAGCAAGTATTCGTTTTACAGTATATTAAGAGAGAAAGAAAAAAGTCAGAAATCTGACAAACTTAGTAACAGTCTTCTAAATTCAGAACAAGCAGACCATGTGAGTTTACATCAACTCTCTCAATAATATCTAACTAACATAATCCAAAGCATCAATAAAAACCTCACCTCAATAAAGCTCACCCTGCACTGAAGTGGAACAGGAATTCTAAAGAAAACCCTTTTAGTACTTGAGCAGGAAACTTTCAGCAGAGAATATGCAAAAATTAGTAAAGTAAATTGTACTAGTTTGAAATCAAACCAGTGGGAGATCGCAAGTCAGAATTATAATTTTAATAGGAGAAAATTAAAATAAATAAATAAATGNAATCAATTTTAAACTGCGCCTTAGTCACAAAATGACCTCTGATGGTGCTCTGAGATGTTACCTGTGACATGGCAATTGAATTGTGCCAAAATGTAAGCCATGTTAATTATGAGATGGATGTTAGTCTGAAGGATGTTAGCCTGAAGAAGTCCCTTTGAATTCTGTAAAATGAGAAGGAAAAAAGTACAAATATCAGCTTAATCCATCTTTGAATACTCCCAAACCTGGTTTAGATGTGTATTTTCTTCTCTCACATATTCACTTTATCTTACACTGCTCATTTGTGATCAAGTCTTTCTAGTCCTGTATCAGTTTAGGATATAAAGATACCTGGGACAGGGGGTAAAGAGACAGGGAACTTTCCATTCTCTTGCCACTGTGTAGCTACAAGAAACAGTAACAACAAAGTGGCTGTAATTTATCCAAACACTCTCCCAGAAATGAGTGATTTTCTGGTGACCAGCTGTGCTGATTTTAGAGCTATGTTGAGCTGTGTGTATTTTTATGGCAGAAGCAGCACAGAAATCCATCAGTGGGGAGAGTGAAGATGATGCCAAAGCAAGTGATGAAAGCAGCAATAACAAAAAAATAAATCCCTAACTGTTCAAATTGTAGTGATGAAGAAAAGTTTGAAGAAAATTAGTGTGGAGATAGTATGGTGTTTCAATTGATGATTTTGATTCTCCAACAATCTTACACATACACTGTTGAAGTACACTGTTTAATCATAATCATTATTAGAAAGATCAGTATTCTTTACTAAAATGAATATCAGATCTTAGAATTTTTGTAGTACTTGCAATATTTTCAAACTTACACCTGTAAAAACTACCTTGTTTTCTAACTTGATGATATATGTAAACTTGATGTATGCAGAAGTAATTAATAAAGTATTTTCCTGCTGGAGCAACAAGTTACATGGAAACTGTGACACAGATCATCAGTTGAGCAAAATAGTATTTTAGGAGTATCTGACTTGATACATTCCTTTGCACCACTTGAACAAGGGAAAACCAGCACGATTTTATAAAACTCTGTAATCTGCAAAACGATGATGTAGTTTTGAGTGGCAGAAATGCTGCCTTGAAATATAAACACTGCTTGCCAAAAATTGTTGTGGTTTTCACAGCCTTGACATTAATGATACAGCTCTTAAGAGTACTTTAGCTGAAAAGCCTTGCCTGACATCTTGTAAAAATATATAACTTCAATGATAGTCTCCTGTCCAGATTTGGAGATAAACTAAATAGCACTGTTGAATAAGTGCCAGTTGTAAAATTGATCAGAAAATCTACATAACTGATAAGATTGTGACTTGTGCCAATTTAATAATAATTTATTGTTAACATTTATAAAAGTTATAGACTGAAATGGCATGAACTGCAATAGTAGCTGGCACTGTGGTGTGAGATACTCATAATCAACTGGGAGGGTTTGAATTTACACTCCTGAGGAGCTGGTCAGGATTAGGAGATCATAAGATTGAGACTCCTTGAGTAATTTTACCACAGTTGTTTCTCTGGACACAGCTAGGCTGTAGAAAGGACAAAAGATTATTTTCTAGATATGGATAAGAGATAAGTAAGCCAGCTGCTTTCCAGAGAGAAGTGGAGCACCACTCTTCTCACTTAAGTTGAAAAGACTGAAAATG
Source organism: Platysteira castanea (assembly GCA_013397175.1). Classification (NCBI taxonomy): domain Eukaryota; kingdom Metazoa; phylum Chordata; class Aves; order Passeriformes; genus Platysteira; species Platysteira castanea. The sequence goes on from VYXC01003298.1 coordinate 22,992, forward strand.
ATCAACCTCTTTGAGGCTGTGATTCCTGAATTACTAATATTCATTTTAGTGTCCACATCATTCATCTCCAATTGCTTGTTTTTGAATTTGAATTTTTTTCTAGGAGAAAAGAACTTGCTGAAGAGCTAAGTGAATTCATATGAATGTTTTCAATAATCGCAGGGAAAAACGATACACTGGGAGTCATTCTTCCTACTTTATAAATATGCTTATTTTTCTGGACTGGCGTTAAAACTTGAAAATGATTCAGATATGCTCTTGAGAGTCAAATTCCCCTTTAGTAGAGTATGTCAAGAATAGACCATATATATAAACTCAAGATGGTTTACATTTTATACTAATATCTTTGCCATTTTTAATGCAGACATCTATGTGGGATGTCTGCCATATGTATTACCTCAAATCAGTTGGTGTCCACATGGTGAGGACTAAGTGAACTATGTTACAATGCTGAAAGAAATAGATAATAAGTTAAAATATTTTTAGAAGTTTGGATATGCATTGGCTGGCATTCCTGTAAAAAGGTATGGATCTAACTTGACAGATAGTGCAACTTTGGTTTTAAGGTGGTGAGAAAAATACTTTGATTGAGCCATGCTACTGTAGGTAAGGCTTGTACCCAACTCTTACTGTATTTACAGTTTAATTTTTTAAAGATATTAATAATTTTACTGTACAAAACCTGCAGTTACATAGATATGGAGAATTGGACTGAGTGTAATCACATTCAGTAAAGTTAACTAATGAAAACCAAACATAGCTAACATGCTGTTCTGGGGTGGGCAGAAGAAAAGATGCAATAAACGTATTTTATTAAACACATGAGTACATTAAAATTTAGTATTGCTTTTCACTACAAAAATTCTAGGGCCTGGTATTAATATTTAAGACTATATGGTAACCATTTCATGCTATGATTTTAAGTGTATATTCTTCTTTTACCTTAACGTAAGAAAAATCTCTGTTTACCAATGATGTGTCTAAATGTTATTTAATAAAGTTTGTAAGTCTTTGAGGAATAATAGGTTAATATTCTCATGCTTAGATAGGTGTGCCTATATATGAAAGAGCTTTCATGGGTTTCTTCCTGCCTTTAGCTGAGGTGATATTTCTGTGTTGTGTTATTTTCCTTTCAGTAATTCCTGATGCAGATCTGTTTGGATAAACATGACAGAGAAAATGCTTATCAAATACTTGTGCCTCTTAACAGGGCTTAGCTTTGCAGGATCTGTTTCTTTGTTTAGCCCCAACAGCATAAACAACATGAAATCACAGGTTTTGAGATTAATTACTTGAAGAGATCTTCCTGTGTTGTGAAAGTGCCTTTGCAGGTCTCCAGTACTTTGTCTTGCTCCAAGGTACAATATCTCTGTATCCCAGTGGCATCTAAGGTCATTCCTGGAGTCCCTGTCAATACCAGCATATTCTTGTTCTTATGTAGAGAACCACTGCAAAGTGAAAATGAAGGATGATTGTTGGGTTTTAAATGGTTTTTGAAAGGATTTTGCCTCTTTTGTGCTTGGTTGGTTAGTTGGCTGGCTGGCTGACTGGATGGTTGGTTGGTTAAAATATGCATTTTTTTCACTGACTGTTGACCAAAAACCATTTTAAAGTAGCAGATCAATCTGTAATGGCTTTACTTGAACAAGAATTTAGTAAAATTCTGAGGAGTTATCCTTCACCCACCTGGATCCCATGCTGTATCTTAGGAAGAGCCTATTCACTCACAAAGACAGTGATTTTTTTTTTAACGTGTTAAAAACCAATAACCAGAATGCAGACTTGCTTACTGCAGACTGCAGCCTGTTGCAGTGTTTTATATAGCCTGCCTCTAGCAAGCAACAGTTATGTTAATATCCAAAGACATTGAGGGCTAATTTACACCAACACATAAGCCAGATTCCATGTTTAACATTTCAGATTCTGGAGAAGGAAATTCTGGACTCTTTAACACCCTAGAAAAGCTGCATGTTGTTCATTCTTGCAGTCTTCAGATCCCTAAAACCCTTTTAACAGAATTTTCTCCGAAGGAAGAGGGCAGTGGAACATCTTTAAGCTTTTCTGTATGGTATGACTAGCTTGAGTGTGGCTATCTGACAAATCTTTCAGGATTTTTGCTAGCTCATGTTACTTTCAGTGGAGTTGAGACATTTGTTTAAGAAGATTGTTAATCTCTGAAGAAAAAAGATGACTGGTAGAAGAATGCTGAGGAGTGAAGTCCCAAGTTGGTGTTCTGTCATTGGTGTTCTCTCTGTAGCTGGAGAGGGAAGCAGGTAACCTTGTTACCTGTCCTGGGGAGAACAGAGCTGTCGGAAACCAGAGCATTATCTATTGTACTCTCTTGAATCCCTTCCCAGACAGTTCCTTTCAACCCTAGAAAATATTAAGTATCCCTTAAGATTATTAAGAGAGAGGTTATGCTTGATTCATTGCTCAGAGCAGTGCTGCTCTTTATCTCATATGGTTTAGCTTTAAAAACCTTTGTTGTGGCTGAACTGTTAAAGATAACATGGCTAAGTTCTGTCTCTTGTTCTAGTGCTGAGTTGCTAGTGCTGTCCCAGATGACAGCAGCTCTGTTTTTTCCTGTGGTTGTCTTCTTCAAGTGCAACTATCAGAATACCATCAAAAGGAGTAAAGAGTATTAGGTGTGTGCTTGCAGAGAAGTTTTGAAGGGAAGAAGCAGACAATGAGATTTTATTACATAAATAGATTGGAATATGTGTCTGTAACAAGTCAACTCTAACCTGACTTTTCTGTCTGGAAGATGTCTTCAATTTGAATCAACTCTCTCTTGATCTCAGAGAAGTGCTTTTTTCCTTAAAAATGCGCCTCCATGATTTCATAATCTTCCATAGTCCTGTTGAATGGAGAAGCCTGTGTAAGATCTGATGGCTTTGCTTAAAGCTCATGCACTCTATTACCTCCAAATAGGAATCTGTTAGTTGTAAGAATGCTGACGAAGTCCACTCAGAATAGGAGTGAATAGAATATAAACTACTCAGTCTAACATAGAGAAAGGGGGTTTTTTTATGTGCCCACCTGTTTTCTCTGGTGGACAAGAACATACCACTGTACTTTTTAGAGTACAGTGTGCCAATTGCCCATCTTTGTAGCTGTTCATACCATCCTGTTTGTGTTTCTGTACCTTGATTGCACTATGTTAAAAAAGGTGGGTATTGATGTTTTGCTTAAACCCCTTGTATTTCAATCAGATGCCCTTAACCTTCCATTTTGAAAACAATTTTTATTTCCATTTCTATAATATTTTAGTTAAAAAGAAACCAGAAGAAGGAAGGGTTTCAAATGCGGTGCTGCAGAAAGTCTGCTATTTCACTAGTACTGATGGCTATCCAGAGCAAACTAACAAACATGTCAAGGCAAAACCTGACTTATCCACTACAGAGGAAAGAGGAGGAAAAGGGAGAAAAACAAAACAAAACAAATAAAACTCCCCAAAATAACAACAACAAAAAAGCGCCTAGCGAACCTCACAACTCTAATGATCCCAAAAACTTCTGAGACTTTCAAAGCCCATACCTGAAACTGAGTTATGATTTGAGAAGTGTTTTTTAAAAGTAGCAGAAAAGCCCATGCTTCTTGTTTCCTGAGGAGTGTTTATGAAATATGCTTAATTAAACAATCATATGTTAAAAAATCCCAGAGTCCAGCTGTCCAAATTTGTTCTAAGACTGGAGAGTCATACTGCAGGATCTGCTGCAGTAGCATTACTGAAGCTGCTGAATGTTCTCATTGTAAACTGATGCCCTCCTATGGGATAAAAAGATAACATTCAGTGAGATGCAACAATTATAATGAAATATCATAAAGGGAAATATATCCAGGCATTAGCTGTCTTGGCTCTACAGGGTTAGTGGGGAAGGTGGGAAATAAATTTCCTTTCAGACACAGGGTAAAATTGCAGTCTTCTAAAACTGGTAGACTTTCTGGGTATACTATTGCTTTTGTTATTTTTTTCAAGCTACAATCACAGTTACCTAACTAAAGTATTTTTTTAAAATCCATCTAGATAAAAAAGGTTTTATTTTGTTACAGTTTGACAGTAAGGGGATTCTTTGCTTCTTTCCATGTTTGCTTGGGGGTATTGAGAGTTGGGATTTGCCACTGCTATTGCTTCAGGATGTGGGTTGTTCTTTGGGATGTTTTTCAGATGAAGCAGGTCAAAATGGACAACAAGACATGCCAGCATGGATCAGGAAGGGGACATCCTGCAACAAGAAGCCACAAAGTATGTAAAACAATGTGCTTCAGATTAGACTTTTCTAAATGCCCTTCATCACAGCAGTGCTGACGGTTGTCTGGCAGTCTTGAGCTGTCTTTGAAATTCAAGTGATGCACATGATCCTTAAATATGGGCCAGTTGGGTACGTCAGTTCTTGACTGTTCATAAAACCCAAAGCAAACGTATCATTCCTCTTCAATGATTTTTGTCAAGTGACAGAAAACAGCCAAAATTATCTGTAGAATAGGAGTATAAATCCACAGAGTTCACCAAATTTCTATTTGTAGAATTTTCTGGAAAGGGCCAAATAATCAAAGCACTAATTTGTTTGGGTTTTTTTCACTTTGCATATTCATTTTTTTGGTTGCAGATATACAGTAATTTATTATCTGTACTTTTAAGCACTGAAGATGATAGCCAGAAAAGTTCTGAAACACTTAGTTTTGAACAATTTTCCACCTTTTCTGTGTCAAGAGTTAAGGAAATTTATTATTTAAATTATTCCATTCTATCTAAGATACAGGTAAATGAGACATATTTGTATACCAGAAATGATAGGAAAAGATAGAGATACCAGATGCAATAAATATATTTTGTAATAGTGTACTGGATTTAAAATTATTATAGCTGTGTTAAAAAAAAAAATAAAAAAAAAAATCACAGACTCCAAAAGCAAAAATACAAACCCACACGTTCAGAAACATCACAGGTGTTCTGTGTACTTAGTGTTGTATACAGCTTCAAGGAAAGAGTTTGCCTGATCCCAACGTGCTAAAATATTCATAATCCACTCAAAATGGCAATTAAAAGGCAACACAGAGTATTAATGGAGGAAACCCTCCACAATAATAATAATAATCACCAGGAGTCAAATTCACTGCCCTGCCTGCAGATAAATGCATATATAATGTGACTATAAAAGTTCAGAAACTGAAAGTTCAGAGTATGAAGAAACAAAAAACGTTATGGCACAGGGACCTTTTTGTATTCACCTTTCCATTGGCATGTAGTTACACTGTGACCTCCTTACAGTGTAGGCAGGAGGCACTCATATCTCCTAAAATATTACATGCAGTTCCAAACACTGACTTTTCAAACCTAGAGGCTGCAATACCAATAGTAAAAATATTTTTTCTGTTTGACAGTCTTTGTTTCTATGTCCACATCTACAATAACAATGTAATGATTGAGTAGTCTTTGTTGCTAAAGGTATTTATTGCATCACTTTCATTCCTTTGCCCACTCAGGGTATTCAGGATTCATATTTTAGCATGTCCAGTTTGTAGATGGAAGTGAATTCAAGAAATACCCCATGGTCTGGTTTTTTAAGTGAGTTCTAGCTGATGTGCAGCTACAAGCTTCAGCTAAGGGAATTATATGTCTTCATCCTACTGCTTTGCTGATACTGTGCATCAGTGGTTTTTCCTGTGTGTTTCACATCCTCAGAAAACATTTGGATTCAAAGCAAAACCCAAGTCTTCTGGATCCCCAGCTGCAAAGAGATTCTCTGTAACCTGTACCTAGAATGCACTCGAGCAGTAGCCTCAGAGAAGGGACAGTCATATGCGAGGAGAAAATAGCAGACTGGTGAGAAGCACAGCTGGAGGGGAAGACTGAACTCTATGAAAGCGGCACGTGTCTGAGTGCCCTTGCTTGGGCGAATATACCTGGCAAGGGGGTTTCAAAGATTTCAGTTGTGGAGAGTTCTGAACGAAGCCGCTGAGCTGGAGTGGTTCGGGCTTAGGTCGGATTTTCAAGCAGGTCGGTTGCAAATGAGTTAGCAAGCGTTTCCAGGCATGCTGTACAGCCATGCAGTAGATGAGCGAGAGGGGGACCCGCAGAGCCCCAGAGTTTGCTGCTTTCCTCTTGTCGCCGGCGGGGCCGGGACGAATAGATCGTGGTGAGCAGGGGCTCGGAGCAGCCGCGGCCGCGCGAGCTCTGCGCTGGGCTTTGCGGAGCGTCTGGGCTTGAGAGACAGCGCCACCCAGAGGGGCCGTAAGGCGAGGAACGGGGCCGGGCTCGCTGGGGTTCGCTCTCGGCATCCTCCTGCACGGCCAGGAGGGAGCGAGAGCTCCGCACACCCGCTCGCGCCGTGCGAGGCTCCTGCCCGCGCTCCCCGACCGTGCTGCTCACCCTGCCGGGGCAGCGCGGCCGGCCCGGAGCGGGCGCTGTCCGCGGTGCTGAGCGGAATGGAGAGCCGGGAGCGCGACGCCGCCGGGCTCCTCGAGGTGCTGGAAGGAATCGTATTTCCAACGTGCCGCGGAAGGCTCGCTGGCCTTCACTGTCTGGTTCCTTCCCCTCGCGGGCCTCAGATTCTATGAGGATGTAAATATTTATGTTAAACCACGTCTGTTTACTCCAGACACACGCACTTCTGGAAAACCATAAGGGAAGGAGTAAGCGCACACGCCGTGCCGCTGCTGGGCATTCACCCGGCCAGGTCGCGCCTCACAGTGACTGATGGCTTAGGGGTTCTTCGCGTGGTCTTTCGTTGACTCTTTGTACTTCAATCCTGACATTACTTCCTTTGAACATTTGTTTACGTTTATAAAGACAAATAGGTACAGTTATATTATTATTTCTCACACTCTGCAATAAGCAAATGTTTTGCTCGATTGGTTGAAACCGCCTTTAAAATGATAGCCTAGATATGAGAAAAGGTCATGTCAGCTAGGGCCGTTAATGTCTGTAAAGCCGTGTTTTAAAACTACCCTTTGTGCTGTCGGTGTTTTTGTTACACGTCCAGTTCCTAGAGAGTAAGTGTGCTCGACAAAGCAATCTTGGCTACTTGGCTGTCAGTCGGCCGGGTTCCTTTACAAAAGAGGCTTGTAAGTTTTTGCTTTTCCCTCGAGTCCTTCAAGAAGGACACAGCCCTGCTGCTCGTTGTGCTGCCCAGCATCTCCTGCACAGGATTAAATTCTTTGGCTCCATCGGGCTATTTTCCCTCCTCTCCTCTCCTTGCGGATTCCTCCCAGCCCCTTACGTGACATCTTTTCGAGAAGGGTTTGGTTTAGGCATCTGCGTAGCTACCGTGGAATGCTGAAATACAGCACCGCGGTCGCCACCCCAAAATGTTGGCTAAGCATATTCGGGGTGTGGGTTGGAGTAACGCAGACATGGGGTTGTCAGGGGTACAAAAAACTTGTAGTCTTAATGGTTTTAGCAAAGGGATGCCCGGTATAAAATCGTGGTCTAATGGCAACACTGAGGGCAAGTCACAGGCATCCAGGTGTTCCCCTGCAGCAGTACCCGTGCCTCTGCCACCCTCTGGCGGGGAGGAGCGGGGTGAGCCGCGGGAACGGCGGGCTGAGCCAGCGGGTCACATCAGACCCTCGGCACAGCGAAGAGGGGGACGGGGTGTTGCTAAGATACAATTCACACGGACCCCGCCTGGCTCATTCGTGTCCCGCACCATGCTCAGGGGAGGGCCGGGGCCGCAGGGACGGCCGGGGAGGGAGTTCGGCCCCGTCACCTTAACGGTGCGCTGATGTGTGCGGTGCCTATTAGCACAGCTGGCGACCTCGCGTCAAGCGGGTGCTGTCTAGGGAAAACCTCTGGCTCTGTCCGCACGAGGGGCTCAACGAGGGGCTCGCACGGCAGAACCGCCTGCCTGGAGTGCCGCCCTTGCCGCGGCTGGACAGCCCCACCCGCCGCGGGAGTCAGCCCCGCAGCCCCGGGGCGAAGCAGACCAGCGGCAGCAGCCGGGGCCGGTGGGCCGCCCTTCCCCGCCCCAGCGGTCCCCAGCCCCCGTGAGGAGCGGCGCGGAGGGGGTGGCGGCAGTGCTGTGACTCATGCCTGCGTCGAAGCAGATCAACCGGCGATTCACGATTTTAAAAAAGCAAATCCGAGCACTTCTGGAAAAAAAGGTCATCTCGCATTAAATTCCGCGGCGCGATTGGTATTCCGACGTCGTTTCTGGCAGAGTTTATAAGCGGCGGGTCGCTCCCAGGCTAGAGTCTCCCTGCCTGCCTGGACTACGGTAATAAGAGTGTCCGCTCACCCCCTCGGTAAGTGTCCTCTAAACAGCATCCTATTTTTTAAAGCCTTTGGGAACCTCTGGAGCTTTTTTTCCCCCTAAAATCAGTTTTGGTCGCTGTCGTACGTAGGGAGGAATAATGGTTTTTTATATATATACAGCTAGCGCCCTAGACATAGTGTTAACCTGTTACTTCACTTCCAGGCATTGTCTAGAAAATCTCTTCTGCTTGTGTCTGTTTTGTTTTTCGTCTTAAAAAAAATTAAATACCTGTTTTCCATTGAAATCGTTAATCCGTTGCGTTTACACGCGGGTGTAAATCCACTCAGCAGTGGAAATGAATCGGTAGCCACCGATTTGAAAAAAGCCGCTAACAAAGAAAGCGTTCTTTCGTTACCGCGACCTTCATTTTCTTTACAAGGGGAAGAAAATAAATCGCAGGTAGCCGTGAGGACAAAGAGACGATCTGGCCACTGACCCGGCAATTCTCGATCAGCGACTCTGTATTGCTTATCGGAATGCCGTGTCCGCTAGGAAAGAGCTGAACATCTGGCGAGGAGCGAGGGCTGGTCCTACACCCTCCTTTCCCCAGACAGACATGCTTCTCCTGCCATTTGCGCCACTAAAGCGAGCATGGGCACGGGAGATCTCTGGTTAGTGCCGGAGCACCATACTGGCCCCGGTTTGCTGAAACATGTGTGTGCAAATACACATGTATGTGGCTCCTGTCATTGCACCTGGGCAAAACGCATCTTTGTGGTGGCGGGGTTTTGTCTGTCAGTCTTTCCTGAATGCTTAGTCTGACGTGTGTTTGGTAAAGCCTAGAAGCGGGCTCTGTGTGGAATTGTAGGTCATTTGGGCTGGTGATTTCGAAGCCCGCTTTGCACGTTGGTCTCCATTTGATGAGAGCCATATAACTGCCCTGCTCAGTGGCCACCGATATAATTGCTATAGACTTCATGCTCTGCTAAATCCGTCATTCAGGCGCGGGGGGTAGCGCCCTGGAATCTAGCGAAGGGAAGATTTTGCTCTTCAGTCTGTCGAGGCATTTTCCCGATTCGGTCGGCTCCTGCCTGTCCTGCCACCGCCCCGGGACTTGCGCGGCTGCTGCCCGCTGGCGTCTGGACGGGACTCTGGTGCGGTGCTCCAGGAGACTAGACTACTAAACGCGCCTGTTCTTCTTTCCAGCAAATTCCTTGCTGCCCACCCCTCAGAGGAATATCGAGAAAATACAAGCTCTGAGGACTGGGGCTTTTCTGAAGGGATGGCGTCCTCTGCTTCCTCGTCCTCTAACGACGCTCCGGACCCCACCCCACCTAATTTGCGACCCACAAGTAGGTTTTAATATTTTCCTCGTTTTAAGTGTTTGGGAGACTTTCTCCACTTAGGCTCAAAAAGACCGGTTTCGAAACGAAATGATACATCTGTGAAGCCCTGTTCCGCGCTATTAAACAAGGTGCGGAAAGTGCTCTACACAAAGAAACCATCTTCCTACTGGGAACAGGAGAGGTCGGTCCGTGGCCAATAAAATGCTGTGAGGAAAAGCCCACCTTAGTGGCCAACGCTGTCTGTATCTTACAGCCGCTTTTGAGAGATATAGACAATAAACTGACCTCCCAGCTAGACGAAAAATCGGGATGTTGGAAGGGGTGTGGAGAAAATGAATCCGTTAAAGGGCGAAGTTACACCAGGGTATTAAAGCGGATGTCTCCCCGCTACATTTTATAAATGCTAATGCTGCAGCTTCCTTTCAGCCTACGCTGAAGCCTGTAATCAAGCGAAATTTGGATGCTAATTGCAGCTTTTCAAAGCGTTATATTCCTAATTGCTCTGAATTCGCCTTGAGTTATTGAGGTGTGAGTGGGAAGCAAAGGCTGCTGCAGGTGGATAGAGAATCAGTTTATGCCCCTGCCAGGCAGTTCAGACCGTCGCCTACAGGAAAAAAAAAAAAAAAAAAAAAAAACCAANGCTCGATGCTATAAAGATCAGAGACAAAGAGAGGGAAACAGTAAGAAATGAAAGGTTGTCAGGGACAGCAGAGTGGGTAATAGCTTTTACCCTGAAAGAGCTACGACGCACGAGCATCGGAGTCATTACTGTCATTATTCTGAAACTGAAAAAAACGGAGAAGGGGGCGAACGGCAGCACTAGGTCTTGTTTCAGGCGCGCGTGACAGGCACTGCTGCCTTCGACTGAGGTGTAACACGCAGAAATCGAATTAATTGGCAACACGGCTAAAACTAAGATAACCGCTGGCACCAGCACCCCGCCCTGCCCATACAGGCTCCCCGCCCCCGGGCACTGGCAGCGCCCTTTCAGAGATGGCTCCTCCGCCCGGTCGGGAGCGCCGGGGCGCTTCCCCCGCTTCCCCCTCCCCGAGAGTCGGGTGCTTGGGTGAACCGTCCTCGTCCCGGTTCCTCTGAAACCTTTTCCCCTCACGCCCCAACGCCAGGTCAGCGCCCCCCACCCCCCGGTCGCCCTCCGGGGTCCATCGCTGCCGGACTTGCGGCTGCCCCGTGCCGCGGGCGACGGACCGGAGAGGCTCGGCAGTGCCCGGGGCCGCAGCTGGTGCACCCTCCACCTCGGTCCTGGGCTTCATTCCCCGCTTCCCGTGGGCTCAGTCGGGACCGGCCGGGGCGTGTCCGAGTCACGACTCCAGGGGCTGGGAGGCAGCCTGTTCCCTCTGGGGTGCGGTCCTAGTAGGGCCGTCGGCGGCCCATCAGTTCGTCCGAGGCTCAGTGATGCGAGTCCGATCATCTAGTCAAATACTATTTTTCACCCAATTAATTCCTGAACTCTTTTGTGACCCCATTTCACGCCACTTTATTTTAAGCTGCTACTTCCCTGGAGCCCCGCCAGTAAATGATGAGATGTCGGGTCCCGGGTGCCTTCCCCTCTCCTCTGGGCAGGCCAGCATGTCACCTCGCTGCCATCCGAGCCTCAGCTGCCCCGCGCCCAGCGCCGCTGGGCTCGGAATCAGCCGTTTCTCACTGCGATGCAGCCGTGCGGGGGACCGGGGTGGGACGCGGGTAGCCCCACCGTCCCAGGGGAACAACTCTGCTCTCTCTTCCAGCTTACGACTCGTGGTGCGGCGTGGCTCACGGGTGCACCAGGAAGATCGGGCTGAAGATATGCGGTAAGTGCGGCCGTGCCTCCCCGTACGACACCCCACACACCCACGCGTGACGACGCGGCCGCCCCGGCGGGGGCAGCACCGGCCGAGCGCCCCCGAGCCCGGCCCTGCCTCGGGCGCCCCCTGCCGGCCGCAGGGAGGCTCGGCGGCCCCGGCCCCGCCGCTGTGCCCTCCCTTGGGCTGGCGGTGGCCGAGGTTTTGTCGGCCGGAGGAGGGAGAGCTGCGGCCCCGCTAACTCTCCTGCCACACACGGTGGGGTGCAGGCGCCGGGCGCTCCAGGCGAAGAAAGCGCAGGACCCACCGGGGAGGCCGGCGGGGAGGAAGAGCGGGGGTGGCGAGGGGCCAGTTCGCCGCCTCTCACTGTCTAAAATATTTCAACCTTATCTGACTAGAAAATATGGATCTCTTGGGGAAAAAAGATTAACGAGAGCCTTATTAAAGAGCAATTCGTCAGCTTGCTGTGCTGGTAAGATAGCGCTGGCAGCCAGTCAGCGCGCAGGCACATGAAATGCAGAAGGGAAACAAATGCACAATCAGATCGCAACGTTATAGCAAGAGATTCATTTGCAGATAACAAGCTGTCTTCCTTCTCTAGATTTCTAAGTAACGCCTTCGCTTTCAGAGACTAACAGTCACATCTTCGTATTGTGATGGAGACAATCATTCAGTCTGGCCCATACCCCTTACGCATAGAAATTATTTCCCCTTTTCCCGTCTGTTTCTTTTGGGGGGATGGGAAATATGTTGTGGGAGAAATTAACCTTTTTTTCGATGCGAAGAAACATTTAAACCTCTCTCCCTGCCTGCTTGAGTCGAAGTTCATCCACTAAACGTTTCGTCATCTAGAAGTTTGAACGGGAAAAGAATCAGGGTGCAAATGTTTAGCCCCGTGTCTGTGAGAGATTTCATTGGTAGCCGCTGGCTACATTAACTTAGTCGCTTAGTTCTATAAATAGCTCCTGATCTGGGTTTAATGGACCATTTCCCTACCAGTCCCCTCAGTGGCTGGAGCGATGGGCATTTTCACCATCATTTTAATTTAGCCCGGCAAGCAGAACTGATAAAGTAACGAGCTATTAGGCTTGCTCCGTGTTGCTAGACTACCGGGGTTAGAGAGGCACGGCGCAGCTTCTCTCGATGAGATCAAATACGGTGAAAATGAAATATCCCACCATTTTGGATTTGAAAAGGGCATAAGAGATCTTAGTGAAGGCTTTGTGAAGGGAGTTCGAGACAAGCTCTATTTTTGGTTGTGGTTTGGTGCTCAATTTTCCTTTACTGGCTCTTTTCTGTTTTACACGAAAAATATACTCTGAATAGTGAGTGATGCCGGTTTGGAGTACTGGGATTTGATCGCGACCACTGTTTTTACTTGTATGAGCCCTCCCATTTTAATCGAACACCTTCACAAAGACATACAGGGAAGGTTGCCTATGGTAAACAGAATGAAATATTAAGGTTGCCAAGAATCCTAATTAAACATATTAAACGAGTTGACATTTGACTATTGCAGATGATATCTCCATGTCCTTACCTTTCACAAGACATCATTCCGGACCCTAAATATTGTATAGTCGCAGAGGCGACCTGGATTGTTTCTTCTGTGTGTATCACACTGAAATCGATTAATTTTGAATGCAAACTTTAAATAAGGGTTGACCTCAGAGAAAAGGCAGGTCTTGAACAACGAGTTGGTTCTTCCATCTGGGTTGTATATTATGTGTTAGACATTTTCAGTAATGACGTCCAAGATGTATGTAATTTCTTCCCAAATAACTGACCAATTTAAGGATTAGCTTTTTTTCCTTTTCTGTTCGAAAGCCACTGCCTGAAGAGTGCTGCCGCTTGCACCACCACTACCCTCCGCTACACCTCTCACCCCCCGGTCTTCGTCTCTGCACATATCCACTTTAAAAAAACCCAAAAAAANCGGCAGGGAGATTCCCCCTGTGTCTGGATTTGTATGCTACACCTTTCACTCCCACCCTGGCAATTTTTATTGCTGGGACTGATCCTGTTAACATTTGCTTGGCATCAGTGGAAGTGCTCAACGTAGTAAAATTGCTCAGGTGCGTCTTCAGCTGTTTGGCCGCGGCCAGATGATGATTCCGAACCCAGTGAGCAACGCAGGCGAATGGGGCTTCAAAAGCAGCCATGTATGTTAGAAACTCGGTTCGTCTCCGGAGTCCGTGGAATTTATGCTGCCAAGTCACGTAGGTGGTGCTAAACACCCCGACCGCGGAGAGGGGGATCAGGATCTCCTGCAGCCGCCACCGACGGGCATCCCCGACGGCTGCGGTGCGCGCCGGGAGCCGGCAGGTCTGTCCCCACCTCGGAAGCGGAATATCCCCCCAGGGCTGCGAGGCCGAGGGGGACTCACACACCTGCCTTGTGCGAGGCCTGATGTGAAATCTCGCTGAATTTGAGGTCACGTTGCGCACCGAGGGGCTCCCTCGCCAGTCTGGTGTCACTCGGCTTATGAAAACTCGGTGTCTTAATGCGCATCGATGAAAATGCACCTGCGGGACGGACCTACTGCTGAGAAAGGCTGCGCTGTCCGCTGCTCCAGGAGAAGCAGCATGGACGCTATTTCATACTCTGCTACTTGCTAGAACTCTCCTACACCGGCCTCACTTTTCACGTAGGATACAGATGAAAGGCCGGCTACAGTCATGCTCTTCTCCCCGGGCGCGGAAGGAGTCCTCGAGGGACGGCTGTTACGCGTCTCTGCAGCCCGGGACTACGCTGGGGAACGTCCCACACCCTCCCAGGGAGGAGCTCGGGAAACGAGATGGTCCGTCGGCTCCAGAGCGGGGTCTGTCCCTGCCCCCGGGCTCCCCCTTATACAGACTCTCCAGGTCCACGAGACACTGCAGCGGCCGAGGGACTTGGGCGAACGGCACGTTACCTACAGCCGGATGGGCTGATGTCGAGCGACAGCGAGATCCTGCCTTCAGGCTTTTTTCGTCCTCTAATCTCCGCCCTCAAGCCTCCCCAGCGCGGCCGCGCAGCCCCGCGGGCCCCACGAGGCGCCGGCTAACAGGCCCCGTGCGCAGTCGCTTCGAGCCGCAGCTGATCCCCGCCGCCGGCTTCGGGACATGATAACGGGGCCGGGCAGCCTCCGCGAGGAAAAACAGCCTCAGAGTCGCTCCGGCAAGGGCTGAGCTCCCTGCCCACAGCGTCTAGTTAGGTCAGACCGTTCAGCGAAGCCACGGCCTCGCTGGGCCCGATAAGATTTGAACTGGAGGCAACTGCAGCCTTTCGCTGTTACTGAAGTGGTGCTCCCTCCTTTCCCAGCCTCAGAGGAATGCGTGTCTGCACTCTGAGGAGAGTGCCAGTTGTGCGAGGAGTACGGCTCTCGAGGGAAGTGGAGCACCGCTGTTCCTGGAGACGTCCCTTCTCACGAACTCGTCCCGCCTGAGCCTCGCCACTGAGAGCCTAAAAAAAAAAAAAAAGAAAGAAAGATGGCTGGGGAAAAAAAGCAAAATGAAGCCCCAGGAACTGGTAAAAGAGGATTCGTAATTCAGTTTGGACTGCACCTGCTTCGGTATCAGCAGCTCCTCCTAATGAGCAGGCAAATAGCACTAGCTGTTGCAGGAGCTAATGATCGCTGCAAGAGCCATTAGAAGCACTAACAACATAACTATATATATGTATATGTGGACGGTTACTCTTAACTTATGCATGAAGAGTTTTCCTTAAATAGTCTTTGTTTCATTCGTAAAAGAATCACAGAAAAAGACTAATCAGTAGAAGATCAGAATTAATAGGCAAAACGTGAGGTGTTCACTGAACGTATGGCTCCGACAAACTTACCTTACCTCCTGGAGACTCGTATGGGTGCCCGACTGATGCAGAAGGGGCTGCTAGCCGAGTGCTCCGTTTTCGGTAGCTCTTTCGTGACTGCCTGGCTGGCAGCAGGGTCCGAGGCACAGGTACCCCACCGGGAGCCATTGGCCCAGCAGCTCACTATCGTTCCCTATTCTCCCCGAGATTCAGCGCCTATGCCTGTCCAAGATGCAGGGGTCCCGTATGGGCCGGCGGTGGGAGCCCGATGGGAGGTGCCCACAGTCCCGGTCCGCCGTCACGGCTCCAGAGAGCAGGGACACATGGCCGGAAAGCGGAGGGCGCTGGAGAGAAGCGGCGCTGGGGGACGTGGATGAGCGAGCTCAGGACGCTGTTTTTCCCACCTGCTAAGCCCTCCTTTCTGGCAGATGTCCCCAGCCGCGACGAGCCTTGGTTTTGATCGTTGCTTGTTTTAAAAGAAAGGAAAGAATAGAGGAGACCGGCGCCGCCGTACAGCCTCTTCCAAATATACAGGCACGCTCACTGTAACCTGGAAGGTCTAACTCCGATGCTTTCCTTAATGACCGAAAAGCCCGACACCATGCGTGTTTTAGTGGGCATCATAGATTTGATAGATCAAAGCCAGAAAATTAATTGTTCTCCCTGCCTTGTTAAAATAGAGAGATCTCATTACCCGCCGCGGACTCTGCGTGGCTCTCGCCCCCATAATTCTTGGGGTGAGTGGGTTTATTATTGCCGCTGCATATAACAGCGGCAGTTGTGTTCGGGTTCTGGGCGCCAAAGATGTGTTTCCGGTGAGAGCGGAGCTACTAAAATCTCCGGGGATGGTTACTGTTAGCATCAAAGCATCTTTTCAGGTGGAAAATCCGCATCAGTACTTACTAATAATAGGAAGGTGGGGTTATATGAGTGCTGCTGGTGTCCTCAGAGCTCTAGCACTCTCAGGACGGCTGCTCCAGAATGGCTGCTTGTTCTCATGCCTTTTGTGCATGTGTGAGAGCTGAAAACGAGGAGGAGAACTGAAAATGGCCCTGATTTTAATCATACATCATTGCCCCTGTCTGCTAGGTCCATAAACTTCGCCTGCAGGCTGAAATAGCATTGACTCATCCTGAACTCTCTTCCAGAGGCTGATTACTGAAGTGGAATCTGTCTGATCGACTTAATAAGAATTTACCACTGCACTAAGTGACGAAATTTTGTTTTTTGCATGGCTGCGTTTTTGCAGTTGATGGCATTTTGAACTCTCCCCCCTGGAGGCAAATAATCCCCATAAATACCCTTATTCCCGACCTCATTAGTCAGATCTAGAGCCAACACCGCTTTTAACTGTTGTCTAGAGAGCTGCTTTAGATATTTCTAAACATGTTGGGAAGTGAGAAAACTCTGACCTGTGCACCTTGCAATAATAATGTAGGGTTCCTGCAAAGGACCAACAGCCTGGAAGACAAGGGCCGGATTGTCAGCTCTCTGAAGGAAAGGCAGTCCTCCAAGAGCCTGCTGGCATGCGAGAACAGTGAGAAGGAATCCAGGTTCCGGCGCACGGAGACAGACTTTTCCAATTTGTATGCTAGAGGTAAACACTTTACAGTTTCTCCTTGCTTCAGCTCAGGCATGTCCCTTAGTAGTCTTGCCCTCATCTCCCCTGGAAGTGCAGCCACCTTCAGACCGTGCTTTTCCTTGGCTATTTTTGAAGGAAGCTCCGTGTCTGTGTTTTTTGGGAGCTGCACTGGCGATGTACGCAGGCTTCCTGAAATGCAGTTTTATGTACTTTGGGCTGATCCCCTGCAGTTTAGCTTCAGCGGTTCCAGGGGTTACTCCAGATCCAGCAACCGGGAGGAGAGTAATTTTATGCTTTTGTCCTCCTTATTAAAATAGTAATGAAGCAGCCTGTGATTGCTGGTACGGGGCCATTGCAAGAAGAGTGGGAAAGGGAAATCAATCCCTTTGTGGGGCGGAGGTGGGGACGTTGCAAGGTGAGGGCAGGTTCGGATTTCGGGTACTTTTGGCCCACAGGAGGCGAGTGCCTCGCACCGCATAGCCTTAGCGTTGCAGGGCGTACTCTCGGGCCGGGTACTTCTGCTGTTGCCGTGGGCGACTTAGGCTCGTCCTTCCCCACGGGGCGAGAGGGACCGGGAGTCTGCCCTACTGCAACCGGGCAGCGCTGTGGCCGCGGCTTCCAGGTCCTTGGAGCGCTACGGACAGCCGAGGCTGGTTCATCTCTGCTTTTCTCTCCCAAAGCAAGCGCTGACAGCTGGTCTGCCCCACAGATTTGTTGCCCTCCAAGAATGGTGAGGAACAGACCATGCAGTTCCTGCTGGAGGTTGTGGACATCCTCCTCAACTACGTGAGGAAGACTTTTGACAGATCCACCAAAGTGCTGGACTTTCACCACCCGCACCAGCTCCTGGAGGGCATGGAGGGCTTCAACCTGGAGCTTTCGGACAACCCTGAGTCCCTGGAGCAGATTCTGGTGGATTGTCGGGACACGCTGAAATACGGAGTGAGGACAGGTAGGTTTTTGCACACTACTCTGTGGCGAGACCCTCCTAGGACTTTTCTCAGGCTCACGGTGAAGAGAACGTGATTGAGCTCACGGAGGTAAACCCACACCCTCTTTACGGCCGTGCCTGTGCTCCCTGCGGGCTTGGCTCCAGGGCTGGCTGCGCGCGCTGGAAATGTCTCTGCTCAGGAACTTCAGTTATTGATGACCATCCATCCCCGCCGGTTAGGGCTCAATGCTGTTTGTAGAGCACAGAAACAAGTTTTTAAGACGTAATCTCTTTCACTTGATGAAATGCAAGCTGTCTGTATCTCCAGGGAGCAATATCATGAGGTAAATGAGGGCATAAATGACACAGAATTTGCGATTTTTCTTTTTTATGTTCATCACACGTTTAATGAAAAAGAGACTGAAATCCTAGAAATCATCAATAAAGGAACCCTGTGGATTTCAGCCCATTCCCCAGGAGCCCTGCCTGTCCGGGTCTTTCTGAATCAGACAGAAAGCCCGGTTTGTAATCACTTCTTTTACTGGGTAAACTGTGCCCAGGCTCTAGAGCAAAGTCAGTGCTCTTTCAGGCTGTTTGGCCTATAATGTTTTACGTTGTATCCACAGAAATCTCGGCTGGCAACTAGCCCTGACTGCTCTACACACCCAAGGGGGTCAGGAACTGGAGCGGTAACGGAGCGCGCCGAGTCTCCCCTCCCCGGCCTTGCTCCAGCGTTTCAGGGCTGCTGAGCTTTGCTCGGCCGGCTGCCCTCTTCGGCTCGGCTCGGCTCGGCTCGACCCGACCGCAGCGGGCGGCGGCCTCCCCGCGGAGCCGGAGCGGCGGGCGGCGGGAGCTCAGACAGGGAGGCTGTTTCTCGGCCGTCTCCGGCTGGGCAGCTGCGAGCCACGGCTCCTGAAGGACGGGCCGCAGCTTTCTGCTGTGGTTAGTTTTGCAGCCGTGAAGACCCAACACAGTGCATTCAAGGAGCAAAATCTTGACAACAGATGTGGCGGTTAGCGTTCTGCCCTTTTTCCTATTTACTTGGTGGTTTGACTGATACAGGGGAGTCAGGAGCATACTTTGATTTTTGTACTCTTAATCAAAGGGGAGCGTGTTTCACTCCCAAACGATTGGGTTGTTGGACAGGTGGCCAGAAGCTGAGTCAGACTGGCTGCGCTCTGTGTGCTTGCACCATTATTCCGCTATTTATCAGGCCGGCATGTTGAGCAACCTCTTCCCCTCACCCCAAACTCCCCTGGAGCTTCTGTGGGACCAGCAGGACCTGTCCCCGGGGCCTTAGAGGGAGGTATCCGACCAGACACAAGCTCTGTTCAAAGCGGTGTCTGGTGCAGCTTTAAAGTGCTGCTCGGATCGTCTGACTGCCTGGGACACGCATCTTCCTGTGGGCTCCTGGGGCTCATACTCTCTCTTAAGGCGAAGCTCCCTTCAAAGTCACCGGGTCTGAATCTGCAGCCCAGCCTTAGGGGACCGCGGGCTCATTAACAGCTATGGGAAGTCAGTGAAATGTCGCTTAAGATGACTTCCCAGTCCATGTGTCCTGGAAAGGGAGAGGAGTGCTTCTTTGTAAAGCAAACAGCTAAGCCATGGTGGTATTTCTGGTCTCTAGCCCCGAGCCGTGGGTTCCCCGGGCGGGAGCAGCCCGGGTGCGGCGCATCCTCTTCAGGAAGTGTCGCGATGTGGCAGAGCCGGTAGGCTCACGCTTCCGAAACATTTCTGCTGACATCTCTCGGGGCAGAATCGCATTTATTTCTTCATGTCAAAAGATGCTGATGTTCGCAGTGTTGAACCGAATCCGACGTGACAGGGTCCCCCCAGGCGTCGAGAGTTGACCTCCCTTCCAGGGCTGGGCTGTCCCCAGTGTGCTATCTGCGTGTCCTTTCCCAGAGAGCAGAGGTCTAAATCATGACACCTTCCACCTCCCCTCAGCGCCCGTTATCAGCTGCTAGGAATTTCTTCTCTTCATGCTAAAAAAGTAGACGGGATTTTTGCTTATAAAAGTCGTTAAAGAAACTTTGGCTGAGATACAGGAATGTGATCTATTTCGCTTCAACAGCAAATTCCGTTTAAGGAGGTGAATCCGAGTTTATAAACCAAGTGGGGAAAGGGCCCGAGTTGAGGAGCTCTTGGTGGGGGGGCGGTGGGGGTGGTGTCCCTCTCCCCCCGCTGCAGCGCCGCGCTGGGACATTCCCGCCGAGACCCCACGAAACGTCTCCCCCGTGTCCTTGTAGCTCGGGAAGAGACTGGCTCCTCCGCACCCCTCTCTCACTCCTGCAGCTCCAGTTCAAGCACCTGAGCCTTCTTCTCTTTCGCCATCCAAATGCAAATGACCCCAGTATCTGAAGGTTGTTACTGCCAAGGCTGTGTCCCCCACCGTGTACTTCTTGCCCGAGTTCACAGCACGACCGAAGTGAAGGGCTAGCTCGAGCCCTTGAGCATGTCCCGGAGGTGTTTTACAGGCTCAGTCGGCTCTGAGGTTCTCTTTTAAATTTAAACGCAAATGATTGCATACAGAAGCTCCCATCCAAAGTGGTTTTTCAAGTTTGTAATAAGACATCCGTGAATGTTTGCTATCGGTCTTCCCATAAGCAGGACTTGGAAAACTTTGCTGCAAGTGTTCTGAGTGCAAACCTGTCATTTGTGTCAGAAAAGGTGGACGGTTTAAAACTGAAGCCTGAGAGATACCAGTAGAGTTTGTTCTAAGGTGCTCTCGATTCTTTTTTCAGGTCATCCTCGCTTTTTCAATCAGCTGTCCACAGGACTGGACATTATTGGCTTGGCTGGGGAGTGGCTGACATCGACTGCTAATACAAACATGTAAGCAGTGTCTTGTCACCAGTGTCTGTGATGGGTGCTTATACAGGCTGCCATGTATCATGGTAGATATGTATTGTCACAGATATGAATAATTTTCATTTTTAAATGATGAATGCTATGTTTTCCAGAGAAGTGTCTCATGTCTTTCTTAATGTGTCAGTAATACAATGAAAATAATTACATAAAACTGAAGAGTTTTCCATTTCTTATAAGTAGAAATGCAGATATCTGAGACCACATGGTAAGTAAAACATGATTTTTCTAATATATTAATATGAAATTATTTTTCTTCTTTTGGACCAATCTTCTTTATATTTTTATTTTTTTTAGAGCTTTGACTCTAGATTGAGCAATTCTGCAGCTAGCCACATATAACACTAGAACACGAGATATGGAAAAATTTATTGTCTTCTCTACTCTTGACTTCAGAGATAGCAGGCTTGACGCAATACCTTCTGTTCACGTGCTAGTAAAGAAGTGGCTTCTGGGTAGCTTCAAAATGATTAAAAATGTAACAGTGAAAAATAATTTTATGATAATGAAGGAATTAGTCTAAGATTAATAAAGTTGTGTGTAAATGAATAAATGGAAATATAAAAAAGTATAATTTAAAATCTGAATGTATCAAATAAGAAACTTTTCCTCATTTTTCTTGACCTTAAAGTTAATGAAAGCTAAATGTCAGTGTAAGTTACTATGATGAAATTTTGCAACAGAGTGCAATTAATGAAAAAAAAACCCGAAACAACAACACTAAACAAAAGCAGCCAGAAAAACAAACAAACAAATAAACCCCCAAACCACAACCCCCCTCCCCAAGCTTTCTAGTCAGGTTTTATTTATATTTTGATTTCTATATGTTCAAAAATGTAATGGGAGTCCAAATATTCAGCAGGTAAGACTGCTCTCCTTTAGTCCTGTACTGGATATGTTTTAGATGTAAAGGTACCTCTCTTTTGGGTAGTTTGTTGTCACAACATAGGAAGTGCATCTGCAGATTGGAAAATGAACAATATTTTCACTGGCCTATCTGTGAGTATATGGTTCATTAAATATAGCTGATTACTAGCAGCTCTATGTAGATTAGGAACTGCGCCTGTTTTGTGACATTAGCAATAAAATAAGATAAATACCTAAGGTGCTCCAGCCAAAACCAGCCTTCTCTTTGTAATAATCATCTCAATTAGTTCTCTGATTGCTAAAAATTGGTAGGAGAACTTCAGATTTAAAAGCTAATAGGGAAGAAAATGCAGCAATATATATTTTAATTGTTAAGCGAGTATTGCGAAGTGCTTTAAAGTACTTTGAAGTGCCTTTTTTAGCAGCACTATTAAAAGTGAAAAGAGTTCTAATCACATTTCTAAAAAACCCCTTTGCTTAAATGTTTTTTCTCTGTGACAAATACTTCAGTGTCACTTTTTCCAAGACCTTTTGACTAACTTAGTTATCCCAGTTTAGCTATCCTTTTGTAATCAGTGAAATTACACATATCTGATAGGACATAAAAGAATTCAGCTCTGTGGCAGACTGTGACAGGATTAAGAAACTTTGCCATCATCCTTAATAACATTGTGCTCATTTATTAACTTCTTAAAGAGTAACTCTCTTTATAATTGATGTTTTCCTTTGTTTTTTTGAAAGTTGTTAAATAGCTAGTTTCTGATCCATTTGTGCTTTAAACAAGAGCATATATTGAAAATACTTTTCTGTGAACATGAAAATTTAGTATCTATTTGTTAATATGAGGCTTAGTGTGCCTCTCTTTCAGCAGACCAAAGTCAGCATGGTGTGCTTTCAAATAACACAGTAATTGCAAGTAAGGTTAAAGCAAGATGTTTGTAAAATACGATTCAAAGAACTGTCAGAGAAGGTTATTAAAAATAGCCAAATTGCCTCTGCGAGATCTGGCGAATGTATTATTTGTTTTGAGCAGTGTTCCAGCATACAAGAACAGGTTTTGACCTTAACCTAGAAACTGTTCTAACCTATTACAGCTACATAAGCACATCATGCACAAGCAACAGTAACATTGGATTATGGTAGGGAATGTTTTCCATTTGCCATTTTTCTTTTCTACAGATAAACAATATTTAAAATATTTATGAACAATTAAAAATACGTGTTTTCTTTTGCAGATGAGTTTTGAGTAATCAAAACATCTGTACTCTGAAAAATTTTAAATTATCATTAGGAAGTATTACTTAAATGTCACTGTGAAGATAATATATGAAATTAAACATAATAAGCTTCCCACATTGACTTGGAAATAATGTATCAATGTGCTATTCATAGCTCAATCACCAGTCATGAGACCTTCAGCATGGAATTTCAGAATTTCATTATTCATCCAGTTCTAGAGATCTGTAGTACAGGGCATTCTCTCATCATGCAGCAGCCAACTGAGGTTAAAAAGAAATATTATCTGGAAGTTCTGTTTATGCCCGCTGTTAGCTGAGACAAGAGAATATATTGGTGTTTCCAGCATTATGCAGATCTGCTTCTGAATAGAAAATTGATGTAAAATGCTCTATGTTTATTCTCAGTCTGCTTTTAACATACTGGCAAACGGGAGAATGGTATCTAGAGTGATTTGTTCTGACAAACTGATTTGTCCTTTAGGTGAGAGCAGAATTAAGCCAGCACTGGCTTCTACCAAAAAACCGGTTAGTAAGTTCTGTTAGTAAAGATCTGATACTCATGACTGTTCTAGTTAATTCACAGAAATCCCTGCAAAGCTTGTAACTATAGGAAAAATCTTCTCAGAATTTTTTTATTAGGAGATTGATTCTGAAGTTGGGTGGTACCTTTTAAGCTGAACACATTTTTTTGGTCTTACTGAATTTTTCAAAATAATTTAATGTTAAAACAAGTAAGGTGGAGTGAACTTTAGCAAGATGTGATTTGTAAAATCATAGCCATCATCTAATATAGCTGCACTGGCTTTGTAATTGATAAACATCTGCCATCTTTTATTTCCTGTCAGTTTTTGGAAACTCAGAAAATAACCACAGAATAGAATAAATAAGTACTATTTTCTTTGTGTTTAAATATAGTCAAAATTCAATGTGTAAGGTCTCGGGACAAAACTCAAAATGTGTTTAAACTGGTGGGCAAGAAAGAATCACGTTGACTTAAATGTACCTTGTATTGAGCTACAGTGATCTCTACGCTGCCGAGTTCCTGCTGACATCAGTTGATCATTCTGCCTAAATAAAGACTGGAATATATTCTAGACTTGCAGTACTTAAAAACAAAACAAACCCAAAACACTGTTAGCAGAGGTTGGTTTATTAATTTTGTCTGTTTGTAAATACTGGCAGCAAGCAAACTGCAGATCAGTGTTCAGCTGTCTCTGGCGGTTCTAATGGTAATAAAAGCAAAATAAGTAGTATTTTGGCTTCTGAAAATACCAATCACAATAATTAAACAAATTACAGATTTTTAATCTTAAGGGAATGTTTTAGAAATGGTGGTGGTGTTTCTCTGATGGACTAAGGACACATAAACACTGAAGAAAATATTAACAGTCTAAGTAACCACTGTAGTTGTAAATAAAAGACAAGTTTTTTCAGACATGTGTTCCCTTCTTAATATCACGTCTTGTTCAAGTTTGCTGTACCTATTCTCAAAATATCATTTTAGTATTAGAGAGACAACACATATGTTTTGATGAAATTATTCAAGTGGAGGACATCAATCAAATCTGAAGTGTCAGGTTGTCATACTCTTTTAGATTCCTTTGGAAATCATAGGTTGAATTTTTCATTTCTCTCTGCTTCCTTTTCCCCCTTACTTATTTTTTCCCCCATGCACAACAAGCAGAGTTTTTTTAACAGCAGCAGTAATTTATCCATGTACCTT
Source organism: Platysteira castanea (assembly GCA_013397175.1). Classification (NCBI taxonomy): domain Eukaryota; kingdom Metazoa; phylum Chordata; class Aves; order Passeriformes; genus Platysteira; species Platysteira castanea. Next base: position 47,336 of record VYXC01003298.1, read on the forward strand.
GATCACCAAAAATAGTTGTGTGGTTGTCAATTTCCATCCACGTATCTGACACTGACATCAGGGCATGCCAGGATATGTAGTGGTTTTTGCCCTCATTAACTGGATACAATAGTTGACTACTGACTTGGTTTTGGTAATTGGTAATTAGAAAATCATCATTTGTAATTACTCTTGACAGTTATTGATCACATTGTATTGTAGAAGTAAGTTGTCCTTGGAGATCATCAACAGAATAAATCCACATAATTAATTATATTTAGACTTTGAAACCCTGGCTCAATACTTCTAATTATGGTTTTGTTTAGCTCAGTGAAGTTCCCTATTTTCATAAGGATTTAGCAGTATGTTATTCCACAAATGTGGAATTGGCACTTCGGGAAAAAATTGTTTTACAGGACAACATTGTGCAGAAGTCAGCAGCAATATGATGGTGAACATTAGGTCTCATATTCACTATATAGAAAGCTGCAAAATAACTAAATCTGCTGTTTTTATTCACCAGTATTTCCAGTATTGTCTTCCTGAGGATTTTTGCTTGGGTAAAGGTTCAGGATCAGAACCTCAGTTTACAGGAAAACTTTTAGAAACCTTGACCATTTTAACAAAGAGTTACAGACTCGGAATTTATTACGTGTTTCTAGAACCTGTATCTGATTTCGTTTCTTTGTTTTGCTTTATCCGTGCAGGTTTACATATGAAATTGCCCCTGTTTTTGTCCTCATGGAACAAATAACACTCCGAAAGATGAGGGAGATTATTGGATGGTCAAATAAAGATGGTGATGGAATATTCTCACCTGGTGAGTTTTTCTTCTCTGTTTTGGTGGTTTGACAAACTTCAAAAATTAAAATAAACATAGGCTGTGTCTAAATATTCAGACTATCTGCAACACAAAACACTGAGTCAGATATTTAGAAGTAGGAATGCTTTGTTGAAACATCCCACAGAAAACCTGGGGTGAAAAATGATCTGCGTATGGCTATGTACTATGGCTGGTCAGCATTTAAAACTTGACTATGGGCTCTGGTGCATAGTTAGGCATTTAAACACCCCATTTGTGATCATTTCTGGAGGTGCTGAGCAACTACAGCTCCTGTTGACTAGAAGTTCTTGAAAATCATGTACTAATTTCTTTGGTGGTCAGTGAGGATTTTGGCTCACAGTCAGGAAAAGGTTGTGATTGTCTGTCACTTTCTGGGACAGCTTATCTGAGATATACTCTGATTGGATTCACAAGTATGATTCCAGTGTAAAAACCAAGACAAAGTGTCTTCCCATGCAAGTCACATAAAGGCAGTGAGCAGTGACAGAAATGACTGATGATAAACCACATGAAGGTCCTTGGCCAATGTGGGGACAATGTGGGTGCCCAGCAGAAGTCTTTTGGGTTTGGCATGAGGCAACACCATCCTGTTAAAGAGCATAAAGGACAACACCTCCTTTTGGAACAGCCCACATAAAGTGCACACTTGCTTGATCTCCAGTCCTATCTGCTAGAAAAATACAGGTCTTTCTGTGTTCTCATCCATGAAAAAGTTTAGAGGAAGAAGTTGTCTTAGACTTATGGGTGAGGTTGATCTTATTAAAGCTTGAGGTCTGCACTAAAAAACTGAGTTAATTTTTAGGGGTCTTTTTAGCAGCAAACCAAGAGAAATAGGTTCTTTCCCTCAATTCAAATTCTTTAAAAGTAAGTGTCAAAATAGATTAGCTGAATCATAGCCTATGAAGTGCCTCTTATTCCCATAGCTGACTGTGAGGAAGTTTAGAAGAAGTAGCTCAGATGTAGAAATCTAGCTTTAAGCATCTACTTCTATGTCTACAGTAAGATGAGATAAATCCATCCAATACGTGACATTTCTTCAGTCAGGCAAGTTCATCAGTTCCTGTTGTTCTTGCTAACAAGAAGTTATCGTGCAAAAGCAGCACAATGAAAGCTGAACTTCTTAGGAATGGGTTACAAAATGATGGCAATTGAAAGAGATGGCACTTAGGAAATTCTAGTTATCACTGCCTTTCTAAAGAGTCTGTCCTGTGCTATTTAGACAGATGCCTGTGAATTTCAGGGAATTATTTTTTCATAGTTCACTGCCACTTTCACTGCATTATGCAAATGAGACTTGTATGTCTTTGTTATAATACACCTTTTTTTTTCATTATCACTATTTTATTATTAATTTATGTATTCATTCACAGGAGGAGCGATCTCCAACATGTACAGCATAATGGCTGCACGCTACAAGTATTTCCCTGAAGTTAAAACAAAAGGCATGGCTGCAGTCCCTAAACTGGTTCTCTTTACCTCAGAGCACGTGAGCTTAATACACTGCTAATTCTTAATTTACTAATATATGTTGTGAAAATGCTTCGCCATTAAACAACCACTCCATTTCATGTTCATGTGTTTGCTGCAGAGTCACTACTCAATAAAGAAAGCTGGAGCTGCACTTGGATTTGGAACAGACAATGTTATTTTGATAAAATGCAATGAAAGGTAGGATGAATACTAAAGTTTTGATAGATTAAATGTGTTCATCTGTTAAATTTGTTTTATTGTGTTTAAGGACTGATTCAGTATAGTGTGCCAAGTTGCTAATGGCCTGTTGAGAAAATCCTATTAAATTATTTCAACTGCAGCTACTATTTCCATATACACTCTTTAATTTTCTTTGTCTTCCTGTTTCTTTGATAATTACAGAGGCAAAATAATACCAGCTGATTTGGAAGCAAAAATTCTGGAAGCAAAAGAAAAGGTTTGTGTTTTTAAAATTAGTGCTTAAATGCTTGGCTTAGTAAAATTGCTTCTTCCTTTGGAGCCTGAGTGTTGACATAAAGAGAACATTATAATGATACAAATATAACAACAGTGTTTTTACATGCTTAATTATACATTCATGTATTGCTTACAGAATTATATATATGTCTTGGTAAGGTTTCCATTTCCTGTTTAAAACAAAAATATTTTTAACTCTTGAACCACAACTGTGCTTCATGTCTTTTAAAAAGAACTTCCCGTTTGGAAATACATGGTAAAAAGCATGGAAACATAAAATCAAAGCCACTTCTATCTAAATTTTTAAGTTTAGCCAAAGCCATAAAAAATTCTGTAGAACCCTTAAAAAATCCTGTAGATTCATGTAGGTAGCACGTATATTTGTTAAATACGGACAGTAAGCTTAATTTTTAGGCATTAATTGCTACTTCTTGAATCAATGCAATGGAAAAACCCATGAATTTTGTATAAAACAACCAAAGAGTAGTCAAGATTTTTTTTTTTTTTAAATTTCTTAGCTTCTTTACATTTGGGCACACTATGAAATAGCAGTTCATATTTATTTCATCTAATTCAAAATTGTCTCTCTTTGATCTGATAATTCCTCATTTATTGCTTTCGGTTTAGATTGCTTTGTTCTGCTTTGTTCTGTTTATTAGTAGATAAAGACTAAAGGAACAATTCCAAGCCTTCAAATTGCAACTTACAAATCACATTTAATTAATTTTTGTTTATACTACTGTAAAAGTCCTAAATTTAGTTGACTATTGCTCATCTTCTACTATATTGTTTGAATCTCCCCACTGAAAGAGATTGGACAAAATAATATTCTTTATCTTCTAACTAGTTAATTTCGTGAAGTTACAAGAAAATAAGAAAATAAAATCAGAGTTTGTTCTTACCATATATATGATTAGTTAGTTTCTAATGTTGCTTATGTGTGCCTTTCACGTGGGAAGAAAAACAGTTTTAGGTTAGAAAATGAAATAAAGTTTCTGGAATTATTTTCCCTTTTTAAAAATTTTTCCTTTTTTTTTTTTTTTTTTTTTTTTTTTTTTGAAAGCGTTTTCAATTTATATTTACTATTTTAATTTTTATTGTAGGGATATGTTCCTCTTTTTGTAAATGCAACTGCAGGCACGACAGTATATGGAGCCTTTGATCCAATACAGGAGATTGCAGATATATGTGAAAAATACAACCTCTGGCTCCATGTAGATGTAAGTAACTAAAAAAGTGCTGCTGTTCAGGCAAAAGAGGATCTTAGTTTACACATGTTTTTCCTTGAATTAAAATATTTATTACTAGATCCTGAGTAAACTAAAATCTGTTGAACTTTTTCAAAACAATGAGTATTTTCTTTTTTCTGTCTCTTCCAGGCTGCCTGGGGAGGTGGACTCTTAATGTCCCGAAAGCACCGTCATAAACTGAATGGAATAGAAAGGTACTACACTGTGCTTATTTGTAATACTGTTATTAAAGTATTTTCATAAGGTACATGACACTTCAAAAATTCATGAAAGTATTACTTTGCTACATTAAGGAGGTTAAATACTAAATTAAACAATAGAAAGACAGATGGTAAAGTTTCAGACTAGGGAGACAATACTACTGAAGAAATCAATGATGTACCATTAGGTGAGAGGTAAGTTTTCAGCAGATTTGAAGGAAAACAAGGATATTTCTTGGCAAAAAGGAAGGGAAATTGTTCTATGCATGGCTTTGAAGGGATCATAAGTCTGGGAATGATGGAGAAGGATTTGAAGAAAAAAATGAACTGTGGGAGCTAGACAGTCTCTGAAATGTAGGGCTTTGAGAATAGCAGTGATAAATGAGGGATCCAGGGAAGGTGTTTGAGCATGAATACCCACAGTGGCAATTTGTTGAGGTTCTCTCCTGAGAGATGTTTACAGTTCTTCCAGAAAATAAAGACCACATGTTCATGAGTGTTCTGTAAATGGAACATATATATATATGCTTAGTTTTATATTGCTCTTATATGTACACATAGATACACACACACACACAAAAATAGACAGGTGTATGTATACAACAAAGAGAGGAGGTAGAGACTGAATTAGCAGCAGTTTTCAGGGGCAAGTTTCAGTACCTATAAGGCTGGAAAAGACTATGTTAGACAGAGCTGCTACACTTCTGCTGTACCAGGGAGAAGAGTGAGGTCATTTACAGAGAGGCCAGAAAGGGTCACAGATGTTCACTTGTCTCAGGGTACAGGTGCTGTATGGGGGTTACATGAAACAAGCTGGAAGCTCTTGTAGAGGTCAGAGTGAAGTCTGCAGAAAAGAGCATGTGTGTGCCTCCAGGTACTTAAACCCAGGTTACCAAGATGCCCACTGAGACCAGAAGCCATCCTTTGATATAACCAAATTTAAAGACGCAAAGCATTTGTGTTGGTAGTGACAGCAGAGTGAGAGTGTGACACTCCCACTGGTCCTTACAATTTCAACTCAGGAGGCATTCCAGGCATAGTCTTTGGCACAGTTGTTCCCATATCCAACGATGACAAGTCTGTACAAGATGCTATATTTATAATTCCATGGCTGTGTTTGTCTCTAGATTTCCTCTGAGAGCGCTCTACCTTAAAATAGTGCCCATCTGAAACAAATCAGAAAAGCAATGAAGAATCAGAAACTTAACTTTAGATCTTTTCCATCATTGCAGATATCAGCCTCAGGGAAGCAAAAAATACTTGAAGTAAGCTCTACCCATGTGCTTTTAAATTAGCACCAAATTGCTTCCTTGAGTCAGCTATACTGAAAATGGGCACTGTGTAAAGGTGTAAAATGAGTACAGTGAGCAATGCTCTTCCTTAGGGAAAACACACTATCCTAGCTACATCTCATACAGTAAGTGAAGAATAAGTACAACATCAAGGATAGTGTATGGAAGGAGTGGCAGCAAAACCACGTGGACCCTTCTATCACAAGGACAGCAGCGTGTGGTGTGGAGTACTCTGAAGAAGCAGAATCCTATCAACCTTTGCCCAGTCTAATTTGTTTGTGACTCATGGCAATGTGTCTAATATTAAGCCAGCATTTCAAAATAATTTTCTTAAGCTACAGAGGTTTGGTCACAGGGGTTTGGCACACCCCTTTTGACCTGAGGTCAACCCAGAGGTGCTAATTAAGGCTATATTTTAAGCAAATACAGAAAGCAACGGGCCATGAAGTGTGAAATTATTTCTTTCCTAGTCAGCTATACAGATCTTCAAACATGGGATGGGGCCCACGTGTACTGTGTAATTGCCTGTCACAGGCCCCAGCTGGGGTCTGTTGCTAATAGTCAGGTTGTACTGGCCTGCTCAGAGACACTGGCATGGAGGACTGGCATGCTGCCAGGGTACAGAGCTGGGATTGCATGTGGTAGGATGGCCTCTGGTTGGGTGGCTGCACTGAGGAGAAAATGGCAGCTTCATGTTAAAATAAACCTAATGCTCCTTGTGAGGAATGACTTAAAATTGTCTTTGTTTGAAACCCTGAAAGTTAAATAAATGTGCTGAACTGAAGGCATGGTGTTTTAAAAAGGAAGTAAGTTGTTATATAAATTCCTTTTTCCTGACTGCTCCATCTGAACTATTAGTGAAGTTTTTCTAAAAGAAAAACTAAGCTTCCTAAGTCTGAGCTATTTATCTGCTGGTTTGCACCTCATAAGCAGCCAGTTTTAGATGGATGATGAGCTCCCCAAGTATAGCACAGGCTGCGCTGTTCTTTCAGCTGAGAGCTGCTACAGTCTAACCTAGCACATACAGGGGTTGGAATCGTATCTAGAAATCAGTGGTCCTCAGACTGAGGAGAAGACATCACTGTGTTGCTCAAAACAGAGAAACTCTGGTTGTGTCTGCGTCCTCTGAGAGCAGGGTGTAGAAGAGGAGGAAATACCTTTTAATTATCTTTCAATCACATTGCAAAAACACATGCAGTCTGTGAAATACAATTATGCACTTTGCTTCTCTGGAACATGCAGTGAATCAAGGGGACATTTGGTAATTAATTACTTAGGGTGAAAAGGTCAATGGATGTGAAATGTTGGCACATTTATTTCAGTGTCACCATTAAACTGTCCAGGATAGTATGTTAAAATACAGAACATCTGTTTGACTTGTAAATTAGGTGATCTTGCGCATTCAGTTGTGTTTATATGTAAGAAGTTTTAAGCTCTACAGACAGAATGGTAGGATATGATGTAAAGTTTTAGAGCCTTTTAACTGTCCATGGGCTTGACAAGCAAGGGCTGTGGGTCTAACTGGGAAAGCAGGTAAGCATGCAGAGTATCTTCATTTCCCTTCTATTTTTCCAGCAGCTGTTTAGTAAAGAACTTTATTCTCCCACAATTCATATTAGTCCCTTAATTCTCTGACACTCCCCCCTTTCCCAGCCAGTACCTTGAATTGATAGAACATGTCAAACCGGTTTTGCTATTTTTATTAGTGCTATTTCTAGAAGAGGACTCTTCTGGGGATGATGTTACTATATCAGCTAATCAGCCTGATACTAATTAGCTGGTATTAGTAATAATATAAACTAATCACAAATCTGATATTGCAATGTTAACATGAAAAAAATTCCTTTCCTGGACAACATAGCTGGGAAAGAAAATACTTAAGACAGTAATAATATCCATAGTGATATCATCATAGTCAAAACTCCATATATTTCCAGCTGAAAGCAGAAAATGAAGGTGACTGCTTCAGATTAAGTTTCTGTTTTACAGACCTATCTGAATGTGTAATTTTTTTGCAGAGCCAACTCAGTCACTTGGAATCCACACAAGATGATGGGAGTGTTGTTACAATGTTCTGCCATACTTGTCCGGGAGAAGGTCTGCCTTATATTTAATAATTAAACATTAAAAAAAAATAGTAAATATCAAACCCTAATTTTTAAGAGGGTACTGCAAAATATGTTTAAATTCAAAACTTCATTTGGAAGGAATAATTGTGTGGATTTACACTGTGTTTAGGAAGTTGTTTTATCTGTCCTGGGGTTTTTGGCTTTTTTTGCTAAAGTTGTAGACAACATGGGTCAGATCCTCACCTGCTGGATCTTCGCATATTCTAATAGCACCAATAGAGCCATGCCAATGTACTTCATTGGAGCACCTGCCTTGTTGTTTCTATGATATACTGAACATACACCCTTGGTGTTAGTGCTTAGTTGCAGTCTAAAATGCTTAAATAAGAAGCAACTTTTTTACCTTACACAGTGGTTTAGAAGTGTCTCAGTTCTGTTGAAAAGAAAACATGCTTCTTTTATTATGACCCTGTATTTTTAGGGCTATCATCTAGATTCTTTGTTGTCATCAATGAAAGCAAAACCAGTATCTTGTTTCTTTTAAGCAATACATGTTTTTATTAAATGATAAAAAGGGAAGTCATATCATCTGTGGATATAACTAATTATATAGTCTACTAACCTCTTGTATGCCAATTGCTACTAGAAGCGCTTAGTTGAAGAAGTCATCCCTGTGTGTAGAACTGGGATGGAAGTGTTGTAAGTTGCAGCCCTGGGTCTGCCATTGTTCTTCCAGACGATCCATCTCTGAACTGAGGACTGCAGCATTTATTTCCTTTCGTAAAACGCATCTATCGAAGGGAAGCACAAGCCTTTGTTTAGCAGCATCCATACTTACTGTGCCAACTATTACAGGATTTTGGCAAGAGTTTTTTTTCTCTATATGAGAACTTTGATAAGTGTTTTTGTATTTATCAGACACACTGATGTCTTCAAGTTTCTTGCAAAAAAACCTAATAAACTATAAAGGAAATGTAAATTGTTTTAGAAATGTCACGCGTAAGACTTCTGTGTAACATACAGGAATTTGCTCTTCTGTGTTTCCACCAGACGTTTTTCCCAGTAGCCCATAGATTTCTATTGCTCTGTGAACCATATTTATTTATAAGCAAAAAAATTCTGGTTTATGTAATTTATGCTTGTACTTATCACTAGTGTCAAGTGTCACAAAGCTGAACAACATAGAAAGTTTAAACCTTCAGTTAAGTTTTTTCACTTCATTTTGTGTAGCCATCTGTTGCACTGAGAGACCGCAGCTTCATCCTAGTGTGTAATTTAACAAATCAGAAATTTAAGTGTTAAGAACATAGCCTTACAAATTGGAGTGGGTAAAGCTAATATCACAAACTAAGTATCCAAATTAATCTGAGAATGTTTTCTCAGGGGGGTGTGTTTGTGTCTGTAAAACCACATGACTACTCAGATACTTCTAAGAGAACCACCTTAGGTTATGAACTTAATTTGGTGGCTCAGGTTTACAAAACAAGGTCAGTATGTTATAATATGTCCCTTTAAAGAACAATTCTTCTGCACATGTTTGAAATACATTTTTATGCATTATTAATGTGTACATTTTCTCATGCACATATGCCAGGTAAGTAATATAAGTGTACATGTTTTTCATTATAGGGTATCCTTCAAGGCTGCAATCAGATGTGTGCAGGCTATCTCTTCCAGCCGGACAAACAGTATGATGTCTCCTATGACACTGGAGATAAGGCAATACAGTGTGGTCGACATGTGGACATTTTCAAATTCTGGTTGATGTGGAAAGCAAAGGTAAATAACAAGAGTTTACCTCAAAAACCAGAAATTAATTTATTTAATTTCTAAGTATCATGTAATGGAATACTTTATTCTAACATAAATTTTTGTGTAATTGCAATCTCCGAACACACAAGTATCCAAGAATTAACTCAGAAAAGAACTACGTGAATTGTAGAACAATGCTAGCTGTCAGTAAATTCAGATGGCAATTAAAAGAAAGGTTTAAGTCACTAGATGAGTCCTGCAGAAAAACTATTGAGGGCAGGGCACCAAAGTGGTCTCTTGTTGTGATGCTCTACACTTGCGTATGTCTTTTGTGACAGATTACTTGTAGTAGCAGCGGAGTAGCCTTAATGACTTACAAGGGTCCTCTGAACATGACATTTCAATGCATAGATTTTATAAGCAACTTGGAAAACAAAGCCTTTTTCCTAGGAAGATTTACCTAAGTGACAATTCCACAATTCCAGATTACCTGGTACTACTGTGGTATGCCTGGATGGCTGAAATTAGGCATGGGTTTATGTCCAGGCTTACATGCTCACAAGATGAGGGTTCATGTAGTCAATACAACACATCTCATTTTTACTGCTTTATCTACAGTCATCTCATTATTGTTATTCTTGCTCTACTGCTGGAAAAATGGGAATTCAGTAAGGTAACCTGTCCACAGTCTAATTTTTAAAATAAAATTGATATTAAATCTAATGATAAACTCTAAAATCATAAAACAATTTTCACTTTGGTAGAAAACATGTGCTTCTTCATTCATGTGCAAAGTGTACTTTAAAAAACCCCCAACTATTTATTATCAACATTCATATACTTTTTCTGGGATTATGATCTTGACAAGCTATCAGTGGGTAGGCAAGTGACTTCTAGTGAACATGTTGCAGGCTTTTACTTGCTGACTTAAATGCACATTTCTAGAAAACTGCCCAGAGGATATAAATTGCTTCCCAATTCTTAGCCTTTCAACTGAGTTCCCATTTCAAGTTTCTGGTGTTTCAGCAGCAGCTGTGAAGTCAAGACTTAATATCCATAATATTTTTGGAAAGTGGAAAAAAATACAAAAGACCTAAAATAATCTGCTAAAAATAGTGAAAGTGCTTGTTATTTTCATAATAAATTCTCTTAAAAGGAGACAAAACCAAATAGTGACTTAGAATTCAGCCTCCTTTATCCACTTTTTTAGTGTTGATTAACACTACTTCTAAGTTACAAGAAATAATACTGCTGAATGTTTTCTGCCTGAAAATATTTAAGAGTGAAACCTGTCTAAAAAGGTGATTGCATTGGAGCAGAAAAAAAAAAGACCATATAATTAATATTTACTTTCCTATTAAAACAGGGTACAGTAGGATTTGAAAATCAGATCAATAAATGCCTGGAGCTGGCAGAATATCTCTACACTAAAATCAAAAACAGAGAAGAATTTGAGATGGTTTTTGAAGGGGAGGTAAGTTTGCTTTCACATACGTATGAGCCAAATCTGTATTCCTGCTTCTCACAGCTCTTCAAGACACATATGCAAAACTGCTCTTATTTTCTAAAGAATTATATGACTACTGGCATCTGGGCAGTTTTTTTGTCAAACACGTGTGGTTTTGTACCATAAATGTCAGATTTATCTCCTCCTCTTCTGCAGAGACTTTCTCAGTTAAGGGCATGAAGATAACCTTAATACAACCTACTCAGGCTGAGATTATTACGTAAATAATTGAGAATCTGCTATTTTTGCTGCATATTCTGTTGCTAGTGTCACTACATAAACCTTTGGGTGATAGTATAAACTTCATTTCTCCATTTACTAAGAAAAAGAAAATTGGGTTGCCCTAGCTGTGATCCTGAAAAAACATTACTCATAAAACTGCAAGAAGGTGTAAAGCATTTGCACTTCATTAACACCCCAACTATTGTAAATGGGACAATGTATAGGGAATCTAAGGCAGCAGAGGCAAGCAGCAGTACTGCAATCCATTTCTTTCTGTTTAACATGCAGGACTAGGAAAGTTAATACTATATTTTGTCTTTCATGTCTGTGATAAAATATGCTACAGACTAGTATTTAGTGTGAGACTGATCTGTACTATTTTTTTAATTGATGTATATGTTTGGTTCTTTTTGCAGCCAGAGCATACAAATGTATGTTTTTGGTATATTCCTCCAAGTCTCAGGGGCATGCCAGACTCTGATGAGAGAAGAGAAAAGTTGCACAGGGTAGGTATTTTTGGTTAAATGTAAAACAATAGTCTACTCTTTCAACCCCAAATTTATTATTCATTAAAATAATATATCTGTGTGTTGACATATATTCCAAATTCGGAGACGTCAGTTCTCCATTGCCTGTTACGACCTTGACATTTGTTCACTTTTGTCTTCTATTTATATTGATGCTGAAGTAATGTTTTCCCTATGGAACCAGATTCAGAACATATTCTGTTATCCTTTGGTTTGGATCACTTCTGTGCTCACAAGTGTTACAAGCCTTCAAAAAGTAGCTAGGCCTACAGACATCGCAGTCTTCTTTGGATAGGACAGCTATCAGCAAGAGAAACACAAGGGTAATTATTTGAAAATGCTTGGACAGGTCAAGGACATGAAAACCTGTAAGTTCCTCCTCAGGTATTTATTTTGATTTTAAATGCTAGTGCTTTAATGCATTTCAGTGAAAATGAATACCCTTTGGAGGACTTTGGGATCAATTTATTTGAAGTGGTAGAGGGAAGTGAAGGCATCATAGAAGCATCACCAGAAAAGATACCATGTTACTTGGGACTCAGGAAGCAAAATACATCAATTCTGTAGCAGTGTTTTAGACAGAAGTGGAATGAAATACATTCAGGAGACAAAAGAATGATTTTATAGGTGTCAAAAGTAATTGCTCTTTTGTGTGTGTGTGAGTGCGTGTTAGGGAAAGGAGAAGAATGGGCAGACTTGGGAGATTTTGTAGAGGATTTTATGACTGCATCACAATGGAGAAAGATAATAGAAGAGAATAGAAATTCCTGGGTGAAATTCCTGGGTCAAGCCAGTCCCGTGTTAAATAAAGAAATTACCAAAAAAAGAGAGAATAGAGGAAGAGAGAGGTAAGAGGTAAGAAACAGCAAGAGGGATGAAAGATTTGATTTGACCCTGTTAAATGTTAGAGGACATCATAAAGCATTCTACAAAACAGTAAAAGAGCCAGACATCTGACCTTGCCTGGCAGAGAGTAGCACAGGAGAATGAAGGTCTGGATGGAAAATCTGGTCTTAGTCAATACCAAAGATTAAGACTTTCAGATCATTATTCCTTGTAAATTAAACCAAGGAATTGAGCTTGTGGTAAATGCACAATATTGCAAAACTACTGGAAAGTTTCCATGGCTTATGCTAACAAAAATAGTCTTTATGACATAGATCTTGTTGAAAAATTCCATTGATGTCCCCACATACAAATTGCTTTGAGAATACATATTCTCATGGAAAGCATCCATTACCCTCAAAAAGGTCTGGAGTGGACTTTCATACAGAAGCAGAAAATGTTTCGTTGTGACAAAATCTTCAACACAAAGAAATGAGATATATATTTAATATATAAAACTATTACATAGTGAATATTTTAAGATGTTATTAATCTGTAAATCAAAAATATGGATATTATTGTTGTCAATCATGCCAATCATGCATATTTAGTTTTTCAAGCTTTTTCGTGTTACAGACATTTTTTATTAAAACAAGTGCCTGTCAATTTTTTTTTTCCAAATTAAGAAATGCTGTGGTGTACAAGGAAAGAATAATTTTTTCTTCTCTCTTTGTCTCCCTCTCTCTCTTTTTTCCCCTCTAATGATAAAGGTGGCACCAAAAATCAAGGCATTGATGATGGAGTCAGGTACCACCATGGTTGGATATCAGCCTCAGGGTGATAAAGTCAATTTCTTCCGAATGGTCATCTCAAACCCAGCAGCGACTAAGTCTGACATTGACTTTCTCATTGAGGAAATTGAGAGACTGGGGCAGGAGCTGTAGTGGTTGAATTATTTGTTTCTTTAATTCACTGTTTTCCAGCACTGGCTATTTTTTAAACCCAGTTCTGCAGAACACGTTTTAAGGAAATTCTTTCTGTAAGTTCCGATCTCCTAAGACATCCTTAAACAAAACAACTATAGGCTACTGAAATATATATGTATTGGTAGATCATATTATTGAGGGAAAATGTATTATCTTGAAGTTGAAGTATTATTGACTCTTACATTGGTCTTGTTTATGATAGACAGCAGAAAATTAATAAGTATTAAAATAGCAAATTAAGAACTCTACACAGTATATATGTACAGTATAAATAAATATATATAATTATATATATACATACATATATATATATAAAGTGGTTATAAACTTAGATCTAAGCCACAGCATGTTTTCCACTTTAAGAAAATTAACTTTTCCTTCAACAACTTTCGTGTGGATAATGTGCTACAAGTTTTTCTGCCAGACAGAAATAGACATATAGAAACATTTCTAAAATGTAGATTCTTAGGAGCTAAAGAAAATGTATAACAGTATTAGATCTTATTGTTGGTGCTTTTCTCACATACAAAACAACAATCTCTAAGAGCACCTTTGAGTAAAATAATTGTACTTGCCCTTTAGTGTCAAATCAGGGGATGACAGTAGCAGAGTCATTGTAACAGGTATATTATTGCTGTATTTTTAGAGGTTAATTTGTGTAGATTGTGTATATTATTGTTAAATGACTTTGTGTAAAAGGATTTAAATGTAATAGTTTTACAGCAAGATAACTGTTGAATTGTTGGTATCTGAAATATTTGCTTATTTATATGCAGAGATTTACCATGCTGAAGAGTTGTCTTGTATTTTCTTCCGTTTGTAATGTAACCTATTTATATATTATTGAAGTTCTAAATAATGTTTATGGTATTTTAGTGTCTTTGTGAGCCAAAGAAAAAATACGAAAATATTAGTTGACACTTTCGTTTAAATCCTAGTGCCCTTAAAGTACTAACTTACAGATAATTTTACTGAAGATAAGGAATTCTAACATTGTGTATAGACTATCAAATTATGAGGTCCCTTTAATCTATTAGAATTATTAGAAGCTTCAGTTTTATTTATTGTAATGTCAGACTGTCTGTTCAGTATTCTGAATGTTTTTCTAGTGAATATTGATTGCTAACCGAGGCCCCTGGTTTTGAGTTTTATTTCAGGGCTGACCTCTGTGACCATTTTAACTAAAGTCTGTGGGAGTTTTAACTGGCATCATTCTTTTAGTGAAATGGAATTCACTATCTGTTTGGAGCTCATAAAATAAATAAAACCAAAAGTAATCCCAGTATCTTTTAACACAGCTGGCTTGTTCCAATAATTTCAACTGGTTAGGCTTTTCAAAGTATAGACACCAAATTCATCTGCAGCTTGATCAATTTTAATCATTAGATAATCAATACTACTGAGTGGAAAAATCCATACTGGAAACAGAGTAGTGGAACAAAAAGGAGATTCAATAATCCTCTGTTCACTGAGTTAGTGTCATGGTGATAAATGGAATATGCTAATTTCAAGTGTTTTCATACATGATTCTATGTAAATCAGCAATTAATTGCTTTTTCTCCCTCCCCTCCACCTCAGTAATAAAATTGAATTACTTTAGAAACGTTCAGTGAAATACAGTCACACCATGCAGTTTTTGCAGTCTCTCTGGCCGCTGTCAGTCCTGTGGAAGGACACCTACAGGCAAGAGAGATTTCCATCCTGCAGGTCCCACTGATCTTTTGAAGATGGTGTCTCACATTTTTGGCTGTGTTAGCACAGGGAGAAGAAAGAAGCTGTTATGGTAAATGCTATATTGGATAGCACAGCCTTTCCAGCTTTTCATAGAACTCTTGCTTATTCCTCTTTCATGACCGTCTGTAAATTCTTCAAATTGAGTTGAACCTAAAATTTATTATAGAGTTTGTCACTGACCTTTAGATTTTTGAGCATGACTTTCAAAATAGATCTGTATATTTACTTTATATCATTAAACCCCCTAGTAATCTCACCAATACAGTATTCCTTTCATTAGACTTTTTTCCTCAAGACAGTGTAGTTGGTTTCTTGCCTTCTTGATCTTAAACCTCAATCTTCCTTAATTATAACCCTGTAGTATTACTATGTATTCAATACTTGATATTTCCTGATGCAAACATCCATGCTGTATGACCTGAGGCCTGCAGTACAGAAGTAGCTGGCATGAACATTGATTTCAGTACTAACCTACGTAATATCAAATGCCATTCTTTATAGATACCAGCTATTCATCAAAACTAGAGGACCTCTCATTGATAGCTGTTCTTAGAGTACAGAAAGAAGTTTGTTTTGAAGAAGCATATGTCACATTTTTATTTCAGACTTCTGTCTGAAATCTGGTCTCAGTCAGTTTTGCTTTATTCCAAGGGCAGCTACAGAAGACTGAAAAATTTGTCAGTCCTTCTCGTTTATGAGAAACAGTATGAACTAATATAATTAATCCAAAGGTGTATAACTGGGAACTTAGCTTCACTAGAGGATTTTATGTCTTCCACACAAGCACCATGGTTCTTACAATTTTCACCAGTTCTTAGGTGGGAATTTCTGATTTTCTCCACCTCCCTTGTCAATAACAGTATTACTAAAGCTCAAACTTACCCTCGATCCTCTAATCTTAATATTTTAACCCTATGAACCTTGTATCCAGATCACCATCTCAATGTTCTAATAATAGTTTAATGTATCTGAGAAGCTAAATCTCCTTGAAGCATGTAAACTAGGTGAAGAGAATCATCTTCGTCCTGATCATGAAGCTGTAGGAAAGACCATAATACAGCTCACTGGCATTCATGCAGCAAGCCTCTGACAGTTCTGTGATGCAGTCAGAAACAGATCTAGAGGTCTGCCGTGCATATATAATGTTTTGCTCACTAAAATTTCTGCTTCTTCATTTAATGGAGTATCTTGTGTTTTGGAGGTCAAAAGCATCAGAAGTTCTTCCTATTGCCATTGATGGTTTGCAGCTAGGTGGGAAAAATGGAGCTCCTCCTGCTTGTTTTGGAAGCAAGACAGTTAATGCATAGGTGTTGTCTCTAAAGACAGAGGGCTTAAATTTATCTTCCTACTCTCTGCATTTATCTTTCTTCTCTGCAGTATTGTGTCTTGACACACATGACCACAATTAGATTTTTGCAAAGCTTTTAATTCTAATATCAGATTCTGGGGTGTTTTCCTATTACATATACTGCATTTAACAGGCAACATGCTCATATTAATTTCTGACTTGGTTAGCTGATTTTAACAGAGCAGTTATAGTCATTAATGAGAAAACTCATCTGTTTTCTTATTAGGTCATTTGCATCTGAGTAACATGACACAGCTTCTCAGACTAATTCCCTGGAATTTTCCTTCTTTTTAATCCATATACTATTGACTGTGAGAGATTAGGATGTATGGACATACAGAAGTATTGACTAATGCAAAACATTTTAATTCCAGGTGAGCAACTTTGTTTTTCCGAGGTTTAAAACATACTATAAAGTAGCAATTTTGCCTTTAAAATCACATGGACAGTCGCTGTAACTTTGCATGGGTGAATTCAGATCAATTAAACAATAGGCAAGATCTTAGCTGAACAGGTAGCTGCAGTGCTTATTAACTGATATAATTGATTTGGAAAAGACTGACTACTGGATAAAAATCAAGAGCAGCTGTGATTTTGAATAAGAAAAATTCTGATTGTGTTATTAAAGGTAATTTGCAGAGAAGATAGATGATACCATTCATGGCAGACAGCCAGAACCAGGGGCCTTGGGAATAACACAGAATTTTAAAATCATCATGGAGTTAGCTCATAATCTGTTTTTTGAATGGTGATAAATATGAAGAGATTTTTTAAACAGAATCTCTGTTTTGTGGTTTAAGAAATGTTGAAGTTATAAAGAAGTTATGCAATGCACTTTTAATTTTTCAATAAAAGTTGATCTTAAAAATGCCTAATTTGTCTCATATAATTTTTGTGAGATCTTTTGTTTCCTTAAGAATATGAGACAAAAGCCATGCAACATTATCCCTCACCTTAAAAATAGTAAGGCAAATGCTAAGGCAGCTATTTAATTTAAATTGTGGATTGTATGTGAGCTTGTACCAACAGAGCCTGAGGAAGAACCACAAGCACAGAACCTTGGTCAGTTTGGACAAGATTGTTGAGACATTAGTACTGTGTATAGTATGAAAAAGGTGCTTTAAAATCTTGGATTCTAGACCATATTTTGGGGTAACCCACCATACTCATGTGGGGGATAAAATAATTTTAGGGGTTTTTAAAATACCAAATATATTGAAAAATAACAATTTTGAATTCATAAAAGTATAAAGTTCTCTTTTTCACTATATTGACAAATTCTGATTAGTTGCATCTATGCATTATCCATAGAACTGTCACTGATTTTAACAGTACATAGGAAATTTGATTTTGATTGCTTTAGGGGTAGGATGAGCATCCCTCAAGTAGGATGGGTTTTCTAAAGAATAGTTTTATTTCCAAGTTAAATATTTTGTGAAGCAAACTAGTCATGAGAAAAATACATGCAAAGAAACGTATTGAGACAGTTGTTGTAGCATACAAATGCCGTAACCTAAAGCACTAAAAGATGATTGTATGGTGTGAGTATTAAGGACTGTTCAGCTTACTCACAGACTGCTCAGTAAAATGGTAGGACCACAACAAGACTTGCGTAGTTGGTACAGCTCTCGGTGGTCAACAGAATTACACCTGCCTGAATATCTTCTGTAGTGTTTTATAATTTGCAAGTTGTGACAGTTATGCTGAGGGTGATGATACATGAACTGGGAGCACTGTTCACTCAAGAACAGCAACTAAGTGAAGAGGAGATGAGAAGATGCAAGCATTGTCTGAAAGCAAAGAATAAAAGGAAGGATGGCTGCAAAACACAGAAGGATTTGTGTTCCATTAGAACCTTTGAAAGAGTCAGACTTTTGGACAAAGCAATTAAAATATTGGTTAGAAGAAAAGGTAAGATGCAAGCAGGTGATTTTTAAGTAGACCTGTTAAAGAAAGAGCAAAGTTCTGGTTCTCTGCTTTATTAGATCTTTCTACTGAGGAAAAATGGAACATTGTTTAGTAATGATGATAACAGAAAAATCTGAAGATAAAATATTACAGACCAGGAGTTATTTCTGCTATTTGTAAAGTACTCTGTTCAGCATCTGAATGTAATTATTTCAGATTGTATAAGTATACTTGATATGTGTATTTGTGAGCGTATTTATATTTCTTGGTATAAGTGAGAAGAACATGTTCATGCCTTTACATACTCAGTATGTATCAGAAAAAATTAAGTTTTGCATGATGATGACTGTTTTGTGTAGTACTTTTCAGGACAGTTGAAGTATAATATTAAAGAAGTATATAGTGAAGGAAATAGTAAATTATTTCCCCTTACCTTTGAAAGTATGTGTGTGTGTGTTGGATATTTATATAAATGATTAAATCTCTGCCATGTGAAATTCTCAAATTACATACCTTTTAACAGGATACCAGTCTGGTTTATCTAAGAACAGTTGGTTTGATGCAGGAACTACTGTATGAAATATTTTAGCCTTGTTTTTTGTGGAAAGGTGTTGTGTCACGACAAATACATAAGATCAATGCAGGTGATAGGAAACGGAGAAAAACTAAGTTTAACCTAGAAACCTAGAAAAAATGTCACTACAAGCAAAATCAACAAAGCTAAGTACAATTACTTTAGCTTAGATTTACAGAAGTCTATCATCTGTGACCAAAATATAAGCTGGTTTGAAGCAGTGTCTGCTCAGCGTGACATCATTAAGAGTTTCAATTATGTTGGTGTGTAAAGCAGGCATGTTGGCTTTCCAAAAAATAGAAACTTGAATGCTAGCTTTAAACTCAACAGGTGAAAGTGTCTCTAAAAATCAAAGTGAGAAAGGCATAAGACATTTCTCATTCAGTGTCATATGCTATTTATACCTTCTAAAGATTGCATGTATTATAAATTACATTCACAGTTTAACATATTGCCTTCTTAGGACTTCTCATGGGCCTCAGCAATAAAGGCCATTAATCTCAATTAAGCTTCTTCCTTTACTTTTGGGGAGGTTGCCTGCAGGGCAAGACTGACATTTGTTCTTGTGGGCATACAGCCAATCTTACCACTAGATAAAGTCTTTATTTCCATTAGTTTGAGGCTTTTTATGGTTCCTTGTTGCATTGTCTGGCTGTAAGCACCCTCTGAAGACAAGGCCCTTACTGACTCTCTCTTTCAGGTGATTCACTCTCCTGCCACACGCACAGCACTGGCCATCACTAGCACAGCTCTTGATTATCTCCAGGAGTGCAGCTTCACTGGGCAGTGGGATGAGATCTCCATACGTTGGGTTTAACCGTGCTGAACCAAAGAACCACAGTTGTTTTGATTACAGCAGGATTTCCTATTTGTGTAAAAAAAGGACTTTACTAATTCATCATAACCGTGATTCTTAATAATTTAAATTGTTTTAATTTGCCAGTAGGTATGCTGCTACAATAATTTGGTGTGTTCACTTGGTTGTACTTTAAAAGTATATTACTTGTACCTGACAGTGTTAAGTTTCAGGGGTACTATATTTCTTCACACTGTTTGGATCACCATGGCTCTTCAGTTAATCTACATATTTTTCAAGAAGAGGTGTGGGGTTTTTTCCCACTACAAAAGAATCATGTTTAGCTTCCCTGCTGTAAATACTCAATACCAGTGAGTAGTTGTTACTGTTTTTACAGAGTCATAGCAAATGTAATTATCCTGTAGGTATAAATTAAATACCAGCTTTATCTTACAGTATAATGCAGTGCATCTTCTTTTGTCTTCCCAAGCATATCAAGAGGCCTGTCCTTATGCAAGATAGGATATGAAGTCCCAGATTGCTAATTGTGACCTGGCTCCCTGGCAGTGAGAACTGTAATTGCCATCAGACAGCTCCCTCTGCTTCTTGAAGTGAGTGCATGCAGAATGATTGCAGCATTAGAGCTCATGTTGCAGGGTAAAGAAGTTCAAAAAAATTTCTTCCTTTCAAATACATCAACATTACTTTTAAAAGAGCTACTAGGCCAGTAATTGGTACAATTTTCCTTCCCTAAAAGCCTAGAATTTTTTCTTCTCAGAAATACTGTGACTACAGTGTAAATAATTATGCTTAGCAATTGTTGAACGACTTAAGAACACGTGTTAATTTTCTATATATAATGGTGCTATAATTGTACAATTACGGCTGTACTGGAAGCAGGCCAGAGGTGGAATAGAGGTTCTCAGGGGAGTTTGAATACTCTCTCATTTATTCTGTAGCTCAGACCAGAGCTGTCTCCATTAAGATGGCAAAGTGGTCAAAAGAAAGAACTGAAATCATTGGATTATACTAGAGAGAGTTGGTTGGGTTCTCAGAAAAATGTGCATGGCTTGAATTTACAATAGGAATGCCTCTTCCCCTCTCATCTTTTAGCAAATACATTTGATTAAAAAGAATTTCAACAAACATAGGGTCCTTACTTGGGACCATGCCCTCCGTTTAGGGGTTATGTAGTGAGCTACTAATTCATCTATCTATATAGATAATTTCTAAAAAGACACAATTCATATGCAAGTGTACACCTCTAGGCTTGTAATAATGAATTATTCTTCAAATACAGGACATAAACAAAATTTTAGAAGTAAATAATATTTTATATATTACCAATCTTCCCAGCATTCTGTATTTCTCATCCTTCCAATGACTGGATCAGTACATCCTTTCAAATGTGTGCACAGAGAGTCTACAAGGAGAGCTTATGTGCCCTGCTACCAAACCAGTCTTTCACACCCATCTTTGAATGGAAGACCAGATTGTGAGGTTGTTCTAACACAAGAAAACAAAACGCCAGGGTTTCTTAGGTACAAATGAAAAGGGAAAGAGAACTGGTACACCAAAGAGCAGTCACATAGGGCTAATTTCAAAATCATAAAGTTGCCCAACAGGAAAAAAGGAAATGTAGAGCACACTTCTGGTTGAATCATTTAAAAAGTGATAAAGCATCAGAAGAAGCCAAGAAATAATTTGATACCACTTGAGTGATGCTCATTGCATATAGCTGGAAATAGACACCCGCATAGAGTATGTTATTTTGTAGGAATACATAGAAATAGACGAATATCTACCAGTCCTAACTGCTTATTTATACAATTTTAAATGCATAAGGTTTTCCTGGCAGTAATATTTTTTAATTATGTCTGTAGGCACTAGAAACCTTTTTTACCATCTACATAACTCAGCAAAGGGTACTAATAGGAATTGTGTAGAGAAGTAAAGCTTTCTTCTACTCACTTTGTTTACTTATATTTATCTATGTTAAGTCAGGTTAATTTTCTAAAAGTGTTGATGTCTGTCAAATTATTTGTTGGTTTCCTAGGCTAAATAACACAAGTTTCATTACTAAAAGAATTTGAAATGGCAAAGGGCAAAGTTAAACAGTGAAAAATAGACTGCATAAAAACAGACTTGTAGAGCAAGTAATTTGAGCTAACAGATTATTCTATCTCTATGTGCTTTGACTATGATGTGCTCTCTGAAATGCAGATTCAGCAATCTGAGCAGCTGTTCAGCAGTTACAACAAAGAATACCAGGGATTTAGAGAAATTGAGGCTCATTTCCCTATTACTGTAAGATCAGGCTTTTATGTCTAGTTGTGAATGAAAGATGTGATCTGGTAGGTTCTTGTCCACTAAAATCAAGTCACATTCAGACTTTGACTATTTTTTTAAATAAATCAATTACTGTTTGAAAAGCTTTTCCATACTAAGTTATGCAGAGTCTTCTCATGGATGTATATCTCTGCATCAAACCAAACATCTTGATCAGTTATTATATAAGAAACAAAGAAAACAATATGAAATAATAAATCTAAAACATACATACAAAAATATATAAAATGTTAGAAATATTTTACCTGGCATATTTTGGTTTTGCTTTCTTTTGTTATACACTACATCCTACAAATAGCTTTTAAACTACCTTATAAATTGAAGATCTTTATCAATTCTTTTGTACTTATCCATGCACTATAAGCCACACTGTAATTGTAGTTCATTTTATGAGCCTGCTTTATTTTTAGGTCTCTGGACTTGGTAATATTTTATAAGATGCAGCTGTTGAACTGCTTTTAGCTGGTTCAGTAATGGTTGCAATTGTTTTGCAGTTGACTGTAATTCCTAGTATTTAGTTGGTTTGGTATTTAAAAACAACAACAACAAAACGGGAAACCACTGACAAATTACATCCCTAATTTATGCAGTTATGTTGTAATCTGTTTTGATGGCTCTCTAACAGATCAAGACCTAACAGCATAAATAAGGAGGTAGTTTAGAACCTAATATGAAAAAAAAAAAGTTACTTGACCCTTGTGTAATGCTATTGAATTTTAGTGCAGTTACCTAAAGGAAAATTAAGATGAAACTGAATGAACCAGAACCAGGTGTACTGCCCTAGTTCTAAAAGGGATGTGACTATAGTAGAAGAAAAAAAGTAATCTAGGGAAAAATAAGATCAGAGTGATCACAGGAGATGCTCTGCATCCCTTTTGTTAGCCTGCACCTTGGTTTTGAGCTACAATTTCAGGGTCATATTTCATGGCTGAACCTCCAACAACTTTAACCTGCCAAATTTTGCTGCTGTGGTACAGCTGGACAACTGCATGTAATGGTATAAGAATGGTGGGCACTGTAATTTGTCTGTGAATACTCTGGTTATCTTGTCCAAGTCCCCTATTCAGGATCATGTCCAGATTTCTTTTGAATATCTCTAAGGATGAAGAATGAGAATGAATCTGGTATCTGGTCTCCCATTTTCCCTCTGTATGTGATGGTGAAGCCTAAGCACATACCTGGAAGTGGGAGTAGAGTATTCCACTTGCAGTTAGGAGGGAGACCTGACTAGTAAAGTCATAAAATCTAAACTGCCTTAAAATCTAGAGACCTACAGAAAACAAAACAAAACAAAACAAAACAAAACAAAACAAAACAAAAACCAACCAACAAACAAACAATAATCCCCCAATCCTAACCAACAAGCAGAGATCCAGAGTAAAAGGGGGAGACTATTTCCATTTCCTTTCCAGATATCAAAAGAATCAAATTTCAAGATTTAGGTCTATTCATCATTTATATTTATTTGACCTGAACAAATATAATACTAATATAATACTAATATAATACAAACATAATACTAACAAATATAATACTAAACATGCTGGAAATGATTCACAGGTGATAAAGAATTGTATTGTGTCTTTTCAAGGGAGAAGTAAAACCATTCCCCACAATCATCTTAATATTTTTGATGAGTGTTAACCATTAGAAAACTCTTATACAGAGTCAGGGGTTTCCCTAAGAACAGCGAAAATATTAAAGAGGTAGGAGATGGGGTCCTCTGTGCTAATGTGCTTGGACTTCTTCATGAATGACTGGTGTCGAGTAAGACAATCTTCTAAAATTGTGTTGGTGTTCTTAAAGTAGTTGTGTTTTCATCTGTTTCAACAGCTTTGCTAACACTTTGCACTAAACAATTTGCAACCATAGCTTTTTAAGGCAACTAGAAACTAACCTGTGTTTTTCTTTAGTTTGTTTGCTTTTTAACTGAGTGGGCTATCTAAACTGTTACTCATATTACAGTAATTAATTTAAAAGTGCTCTGATATCTGTTTCTCATTATGACAGTTAAGTCATGAGTTTTGTATTTAAAAAAAAGAAGAAGAAGAAACAACTGTAACTAATAAGAATCACTGTTCCAAAATGTCTGTGTAATTCTGCATTCTGGCTGTATTTTGCCCTGATCAGACTTTAAAATTATTACTTTCCAGTTCACATTTTCCCAGCTAAGTCTCTGTGTAAGGGAAGTTTAAAAGATTGAGCAAAAGGGAGTAGCCAGGGAGTGAACAAGGAGATGAAACAAGGTTAAACTGAAATGAGCTAGAAACCCCTTACAAATCTTACATCATATATTTTAAAAGACAAAATGGGCTTGCACAAAATGGAGACATATTGGAGATAGATCCACTGCCTTTGATATTCTAATATGAAAATATACAACTCTGAAGCTTGTGTCAGTAGCCCCCAGCCAGCAGATTTTCTGTTTCCCACTGGGCTTTCAGTAGTCATTGAAGAGAAGCAGTAATTGGAGAGAAGGCCAGAGGAACAAAACTGAGCACATGGCTGTGTAGGTGAGGACAGGTCTCACCTCAAGACCTGCATCTGAGAATTGCCTGGAGGTAGGCCTGTGGCTGTGAGCCTGTGCCTCTTACAGCTCCGGCTGGATCTGGGCCTTAGCCTGCAATTTCTGTGTCTTGCAGCACTCTTATGTTCCTTTTCTAAGCAGTTCTGTGGCTTCCATCAAAACCAGTGGGTAAACTGCCTTTCCTCTGCTCGTTTCTTGGCCGCAGCAATTTCCTCTGTGCTTCTGTTTGTTAGTCTCTTTACGGTGACCGCAATTTTTCCCCTTCATGCTGACTTAAATAGAAAAAATTTCAAATGATCATCTGTTCTCAATTTTCTTCAGCCATTTAACTCTTTGTATCCTTGATGTTGTTTTGCTTAGCAGCCTCTTGGCCCAAATCCCTATTCCAGCAATGTCTGGGCCTAGGACAACATCCAAGTTTGTGCTGGGAGTTAAAAGCCCCGTGTAACATCCCACAGTTCACTGAGTCTGACACCACATCAAGAAAAGACACTCAAAGAAATACACTTGATAGGTGAAGTCTGTCCCTGAAAATAAATAAAGCATCTTCCAGAAACATCTTTGAAAGTCCTAGCCTATGCTTTGCACATCACTTCTCTCTCATGTCATGCTCTAACGCTACCCCATAAGTCAGAAGGAAGCAAGCCCTCATGGGCAAGGTTCAATCGTTTTTGTGAATAACACCATACTCTTCACCGTGTGTCATAGCATAAAAGCTGGTCCATGCATTCAAGGAGGTACTGCAGCACTCAAACCCCTTGGCTCTGGTAGCGATCTACCCAGAACAGCTAGAAGAGGTGTCAGTGCCAGCAGGAATAAAGGGGCAACTCCAGAAACTGGCTGGACCTTTCCAAGTGCTACTATATCACTAGTCCTGTCAATTGCACTGACACCTGCGAATCCTATCTCAAAATAAATAAAAGCTATTCCAGCATATCCAGCAGGGCCCACCAGCTCTTGTTTCCTAAACTTTGTGCTTGCTGAGAAATGAATCTGATCAGGTGACATTAGCAAGAGCCATTGAATCATTCTTGTCAGCAGCACGGAAAAGCATTGTTGTTTTGTGTCATTTGGCTTTCAGTGCAGGGATTTCAGATGACAAACTGCTCATTTGTTTTTTAAGCTCAACACATGCGTGACATCCTCTGCTGCTGCCTTGGGGACACTGCAGAAAGCAGGGAGAGCTCCCTCTGCTTGCAGTGAAATGGAAACCACATCAAAGGCATGCTTACCCAGGGACAGTGATTCTGGTAATAAACTGTTCTTTAACTTAGTTTAACATATCTAGGTAGCTGTGAAACTGATTTCTGGCACTTTTTCTCCCGCTAAAACCCATTGATTTTGCTAATTCACCCAGGAAGTCCTTTAGCATTTCCTCTCTGGAAGTGGTGCCAAGAGCACTCATATAGCCAGTAAAGGAAGAATTAGCCCAAGCTCCAGCTTCTAGCTGCTCTCATTAGTACATGTGGGAGGACAGAAATTCCAGGTTTTTTCTGGAGAAAGGTAGGGCGCTGCAGTGGGTTGACACTGCTTTCTGGCTAGGCTTATAGGGTCTGATTATATTCTAGGTTTTTTCTCTCTTCTTATTCAATTTTATTTGCTCTCTCTGGCAAGAGCTCATTAAGAGAACGGTCATCTGGCTTTAACAAACTCCACCTACAGAATAATTCTACCCAGTACTATTCTTCTTAGGATTTTAAGGCCATTATCTGAGGGTTGCCACTCCCATGGCATATATTACATTACCAGTTTGTTTTATCATATTCAAGCTCCCAAACCTAACCTCGAAATAAATAATGTTCACAAGGACCGAGGAGAGACCTTCTGCTTTCACAGGGATGTGATAAATAACAGAAGAAGCTAAAAAAATACATTCCCTTTTTGTGGAAGATAGAATCCTTCCCTTTAAGACTTGCAGGAAAAGAAGTTATCAGCTATTGAGGCAGAAGAAAATAAATCACAAAAGAGTTCTCAGCACAAGAAAAGATAAAGGACAGGGAGTTGAATGTTAGTTTTGTTGGGGTTTTTTTCTGAAGGAGGGATTAAAAATAACTCAAAAAATGCATAATTGTGGAACCTTTCATAGAACATGTCAGGATGAAAACAATTCAAAAATATAACAAAGACTAAAGAGGTCTTTTCCTGAGGCTAAAGCAGATTGAGCTTTCTCTAAGCTAGCAATGTATTGTTTCGAGCATGGCTGGAAAGAGGATAATGGTGCTTAGTTTGTAGCTGTCCAGAAGATGGAGGAATGTGCCCTTCTGTGACTAATGAATGCACTTAAGAGGGCTGTCAGAGACCTGGAGCTCTGTGGCAGGAAAGAGGAGTATTGTGAACGTGTATAGCCTGTGGGGTCAGATCATCCCTGTGTCAGAGTCTGAGTGCAGTATTTGTCCTGTTTATCTCAAATGCCCTGTGATAATATTTGGGGTTTTTCCTTCTTTCTGTAAAGAAGAACCTTCTAAAACCTTTGTATTTCTTCTTCTTTCACCCTCTTCACATGTCACAGGTTAGCCAAAAGAGTAGTAGCCCAGTTACAGCCCATATGTAGCATAAGACAGTGTTTATAGACTGCCTCCTTTCAGAAGGTCCTGTTCTGGATTTAGGGATACAGAAGAAAATGACAGGGCTTCTGGGAAAGGCAACTCTCGCCTAACTTGGTACAGGCCTTGGTACGAAGGTGGTTTCTGTTTCTTACAGCTTTTAGAACTGCTCCTGTACTCTGACAACCAAATCTATGAAGGCCAAAGCTATAAAATCAAATACTGTGGATAAAACCATTATGGATTTCTTTTATCCCTGATACTCAAGAATTATATTTGGCATTTCTGCCTGGTCAAATCTGTCAAGCCAAGTGTAATTTCTCTTTTTAATGTTCAACGTGTTTGCAATAACTCTGTAAAGCCTACAGAAAAGGTCTGGACTTTTTTCCAAGAAGGACCTTTGTGTCAGGTTCAATAAATGGGACTCTATTCAGGACAGGACACTAACGGATTTAATATATGACCCACTTTTAAATACAGGAGGTTTTTAGTGTAAGACTTTCTCCAGTACTGCTTTCTTCTAAAAGAGTCTTCACCAACAGCTGTTCTAAACATTCCTCAGCAGACTCTGGCAGTTTGATAGTACTGTCAAGGTGTACATTTGCTTTCCTGTCATACTGCTCTTTTATCTTAAACTATAAAATTTCAGCTGGGAAACTCTGAAGTGAATTTGTTGTTTTGGTTCGGTTTTTTTTACATGGACCAACATCTGTCATTAATGTTTCAGTCTGAACTTTAGATAAAGGGCCCTAGAGAAATTGTAGATAAAGCAAAATGTAGAGCTGACTTTTAAATTCAAGATAAAATAATTTAAAGCCCTCTATAGAACTAAGGCTGAAACAGTACACATCACTATACAAAGTACTGAACACCCAAGACACTGCAGAATGGACTCTGTAAGGAAAAAAATTTCTCATTTGATTTGTTGAATTTAAGAAAACAGGATTTAACACATCCTTGGTAAACAAAAAGGAGAGCAGCAGCAAACCCTTGACTATCAACAGAATCTCTTAGTATAAGCAGTTTCTGAAACTCCAGATTTTAGGCTAACCACTTGGGTCAAAAATGACTGACAATGCATGTAAGTATCACGTAATGAATTGGTTGGAAATTACTTCATTAATCCTTCATTATGAATCCTTCTTCGCAACACCCCTTGCTACAGTACTCCCAAAGCCAGCTGCTATCTACAGCTGAATAGTAGCAGGCATATTAGGCCTCTTAAATACTTGCATTGTAATTCCTAAATTGGGTGGCCAGAACCTTAATCTGTGCAATTGCTTCTATAATTAAGATTCTATCTGTGTTTCTATAATGAACTCTGTTTTCAGCTCAATATCGTTTAAAGAGACTTCTTTTCTTTTTTAGCAGTGATTTCACGTACATTGTGTTATTTCCTGGTGAATAATCAAGTGAATCTTTGAAATATTCTGACATTTGTCATAAACTCTGTGCCCTCTCTTAACCATTCACCAGTGCATCTTTTACTGTGAATACATCTATTTAAAGGTTATTCTCCTCTATTATGCCTCCTCTTCATCATACACTCCGTAAAAATTCTTAACACTATGCTTCAGGCCAGAATTTGGAGTCTGATGTCTATATGGAATGGGACAACAAGCTAGAGTAAGGATTGCAAGTTTAAGGAAATTATGGAGGCAGAGAAGCGAGTACATTGATTTTACTAAGCTCATTCCAATATTCACACATTTTCAAAGCTTTATAGGAGCATATGATGTCTATTTTTGAGTATAATCAGTCTTAAAGTCTCGGATGAAACCCCTGTAGCAAGTAAAAATTGTATAAAAAGACATTCTGTCAGAAACCTTTGGCTATAATATCTTTAATAGTCAAAGCTGTGCCTTTCAGCTTTGTGTGAAAACTACTTACCAGGGTCTAACTCAGAGCTACTGGGTCTCCCGCAGCTTTGGGAAGACAGGCAGAGTTTAACTGTATTACATCCAAGTCAATCACTTTTACGAGTTAAAGAATGAAGGCTTTAGGTAATTTCCTGTGTTCTATTAATAGAACCTCCACAAATTAATTTTGCTGAGTTTCTGGTTTCTGAAACAAAAGCCTTGGTTCTGGTCTCAACTGACTTGGGGAAGAGAGCTGTAGACTACCCTTAAAATTCTCTGATCCGTTGATGGCACCTGCAGTCCTTGGTGCAAATTACAGCAGCCAGAGGAACTGCTCCTGATAATAACCAGAGCATGACAACACTGACTACAGCTCTAACACATGCCCATGCTGGGAGCTCTGGGGAAAAAGCAGAGAGCAATTCTGGCAGCTATCTGCCACAGAGCACTCCCGTTACAGAGATGCAGTGTGCCAGGGCTGATCCTGAGACATTGTGGCCCTTCCCTCCCACTGCAGAAGGAGATTGCTGCGTGTTGCAATAGTACCGACCTAGAGTTTTCAGCTTAAGGCTTATGAGCTCCAGCTCCTTCCTTGCTGGATACAAGTCACTCCTAATTGTCTTAGTGAAACTGCTTCCCCTCCCTTATGCATTAGTGTAAATCAGCCATAATGCAATGGAAATTTATAGATATTTATAGTGGTAAAAAATGTCAACTGGTCAAGATTGTCTTTGAGATTGGCAAGGTCTTTCGTGTCTCAGGGAGCACCAGGGGAGAACCAGCCCTTCAGCATTCTCACTGTGAAAACTATGCCTAAGAGCAATTTGTCCGCTAGTGCCTTCCTCCCTTGCATTTCATTCCCTGTTTAGCTGCATAGCAACGAATGACCATGAAACCAGCTTTACAAAAGCCCCACTTTACTTCTGTACTTAATTAACTTTTAGAGCATCAGACTGTAGTATTTAACCTGCAGAGTTTCAGGGGCTTGTTTGGTCGGAAGCTTGCTAATGCTTGGCTTCCATTCAAAGTGCTTCACTGTTAATTTCTTCTTACATTCACACATGGTCTGATGTTTCCACAGCTGTTCGCAGCAGCAGGTCAAGAACAGGTTCAGTCTCACACCCCCTGACATTTGGATGTATGCTGACCATTGCTACCTTACTTATTTCTTCTTAGATTGCCTCAGTTCCAAAGCACCGACTGCTCCTAGTCTCCATAGTCTAAAGCTATGGGGAGTGTGTGTGAGTACTCCTGCAGCCAATGGATGGGTGTACAGCCTCTCTGTGTCAGCAGGCTTTTACTAGCCATTTGTGTAAGCTCGAGCTACCTTTTTGTTTCTGTAGAGCTGAAGGGTCTGTGCTTTAGGCCTTCTGTTAATGAGAAGTTCAAAGTATTGTGGGTGCACAGCCAGGTGGATACCTTCCAAGTAGCAGCAGGTTGTTCTCTGTGTGCTTGCAAAGGTGATAAAATCTCTTCGGGCACTGCTAACGTATGAGTTGATCTTAGACATACATCAGACTCTTTATGGCTCCTACCAACCCCAGTCCTGCTCTGCTGGGACTGAAGTCAACAAATAGATACTCTGAACTGCAATTCTTCATATTGGGCAATACATTAAGAGCAGAAATGAATGAGGTAATACATTGATTAGGGGATAAAACTAAGAGCTATCTTATGACCCATCTTCTTCTAAGTCACTGCACACTGCTGCTCTATTTCCACCTGAAAGTATAGCCTTCCTTCAGTGTTTGCTTACTGGGACAATCCCTTTTATTACTGTAGGCCTTCCCATAACTCTGGCAGTATTCACTTAATTTAATTTTAAAGGCATCCATTAATTAAAATTATTCTATTTACTGATTCTTAATAATGCCTCAGAAGCATGTCTATGTTTGAGCTTAAGACTGTTTCTGCAATAAATCATAATTTTCTGCCTGTCTTATCCTCTAAGTGATTTGGGTCAAATAGACTGATTTATTCACTGTAGCTCCCTTCCTGCCACACATGCCTGGGGTTCTGTCCATTTTCATTCCTCTTTGCCCAGCACCAATAATACAGAAGGGTTAAAGGAGGAGAAAAGAAAGCGCAGTTGCTATTCTTCATCCACTGCATACCCTGCTCTGCAGAAGGATGCTGGCCCCGCTGGAAGCATTTGCACCGCATCCTCTGCAAAGGTCAGCGTGGCTGCTTCATCTATTGCAAACTGAATTTTAGCCAGCAGCTGTAGCTGACAGTTTCAAGAAGGCCACCTCCCCATCCATCTTCCTCAGACAATTATGTGCAGTCTCCAAACTAATAATTCATCATTCGCACATGTGTGCCTTCTACTTCATTATTTTATTAACATATTAGAAGGGCCCTGCTTTATTTATTAAATTCATTATTATTCTTATCGAATGATGACATGTTGTTAGCCAGGAAGATGCACTCACTATCTCACAACTAATTATTCCAATTAAGTTTTCATGATTCTATCATAAAGCACAGCTCATTAACTTTAATTACTTTTGAAATGCAGCTGCTGAGATACAAACGTAAAAGAATAGGTAGGTTATATTTGTTAGTTAATTTCTGCAAATGGGGTTTGTTGTCATTAGGTCTTAAGTTATACTTCCAGGGCAAATCTTGTTCCCTATTTCTTAGGTAAGATTTGGGTATTTTTATCTAAGAGGGTTCTCTAAGTTCATTTGGTATCTTTTACAGACTAGTCTTTTGCCATAGAACATTGGACCAAATTCAAAGATATTTCTTCAAATAAACCTGGTGTTTCAGTTCAGCCTTTAATGGGAATCGATGGAAAACTGCAGATAACATCCTTCTTTGTTGAGGTGGAACTAGCCCAGAAAGGGTGACAGCCCTTTGATGGAAAGCTGAGATGCTGCAGTAAGGCAAAAGTTCTTAAAAAGAATTTCAGTGATGCAGTGATGTATGTCTCCAGTGAGGGGCCAGGTTCAGGTTTCTCTGAAGGGTTGACTGGAGTGATTGTCCTGGTTTGGCTGGGATAGAGTTAATTTTTTTCTTAGTGGACAGTTAGAACAAAACATGGCTGCCTATTTTTGAGTTCATCACCTGCAGGCATGAAAGTTTTACAGATCTCTTGAGGAAGAGAGAAATGGAATTTCTTTGTTGCTGTGAAAATAAGACAAACTGACTACTGGTGCAATGGTACTGACTGGGTCTCAGAAGGTGTAATGTCTGAGCAGACTCAAGGAGCTACAAAATCTGCTGCCTTGTTTCCCCACTAGCACCTTTAGGAAATGTGAAGGGTATTCCTCCTTTGATAACACTTCACTCTTGCAATTGCAGTCAGAATAGATATAATTTGTATTTCCTTTCACAAACAGCTGGATGCAATAGCTGCTGCGAATTGCCAGAGTGTTTTTCCTCAGCCCCTCACACACCATAACTGTCACAGGAGCAGAATTCAGCCACAGAATTGTTACTGCCTAAGACATGGGGATTTTCACCTTTAAGTTTCTACGTGGTGGGTTTGACTTTGCTACTTACTGGGAACTGGATAATTAGAAGTTAGGTTCATAAAATCAGCACCGTGTAATTTGGCCAATTCCAGTTTTAAGGCTGTTTACATGTCTAGAGGCCAGATGGAAGTGTGTGAAAGGCTAAGTATTCATATCACAGATTTTCAAATGCATATTCATCAAAGTGGCAACTTTTTAATGGCAAAACACTGTTACTCTTTTTGGTCCTGGTGTTGGTGGGCAGAAGTATAAAGTTTGGGAAAATAGCCACCTTTTTTTTCATTTGTCCAAAGAAATCAAAGTTCAGATTTTTCTTTACAGTTTTTAATGACATGGGAAGGCGGTTCTAAAAGGTATTTTGCAGTGTCTATTTTGCTGGGTCTACTGAGAGATAGCTTTTTAATGATGAGGTGTGCAATATGCTGAAGTGAGGCTTTAATGTCTTCAGTGAAGCACGTGAACAATTATTATATCTGACCCAACATAAACTTTGAGTAGAAAATGCCTGCCATTAATGAAATGTTTATTGGCGCCAAAGCCACTTACTTCTTCATAATTTGTGGGAAAACAGAATTGTCATTGTAATTTACTGTGTGGTCTAAAAATGCTCTGGAATTTATGGGACTTTGGCCAGGAAGAGAAGCAAACCATTAGAGAGTGGCTTGAGTTGTGGGGTCTTTATCTTAGCACTGTAATTCAAAGGTCTTCCAGTCGAAAGGCAAGGCAATGAAATTGAACATACCCTAGAGAAGCCTTCACCAGATGAAGATGTTCACCCACAAAGTTTTCAACAAAGGATGGGCTGGCATCAGAGAGCCAGTCAGCCAGGAGGACAACATCGGGCTAGCATCTGCCTCATGGCCACACAAAACCTTACAAACAACCCACAAAACTGACAGCACCTACCTGGAAGCATAAAAAGACATATCATACAGGAGCCACTCTGCCAGAAGACAGCAAAAGAATGACAGTGGGTGGTAGTTTGCTATCGGCTATGGATCTTTTAGGAAGCTTTGGGTAAAGGGTGGTGAATCACAGTGACTGTCCCTGGATCACACTGTGTTAATACTATTGTCTATATGAACCTCTGATAGCAATAAAGAAAGGAACATGGCTGGGATTTCCCTCCTGAATATAAATGGAATGTGGACGGAAGTATGAGATTTGCCTAAGCCGGTATAGTTTTTCGACTTACTTTAGCAGCTCACAGTAACAAATTTTTCATACTGTATTAAGAGCACAGAAATTCCTGAAAAGTATAGTTTATTTATGTATTATTAATTTTGCCTTCTTACTTTGCATTGCGACCTCTGGATATCCTAGAGTTGATTTCTTCTTGTACTGTTGTGGAGAGACACTATGTAGGGAGGTGGGCATGCCTGAACTGGTGTGCAGATGGAGTCCAGAACTGGCCATGCCTGATGAGAGTGCTTGGAGAAACACTGTCTGTCTGCTCCAGTGAAACAGCTGAGCACAGTGAGGTGGTCACGGGTGGAAAGAGGTTGGCCATCTCTGCAGGCAGCACCGGGGTAAATCCCAAGTACAGTGCATAGAGGCTTTTAATACTAAGCAGTAAATATGATAGACAGCACTATGATAATACAGAGGAAAATGAGTCCAAAAGAAGTGAAGTATGCTAATCTGGATATCCTTCCCGTGCTCCATTAAGGCTCTTTAACACTGTGTTGCAGTTCACTAATAGTGTTTCTGCATCATTAAAAGACCGGTGACAGCAGCATTCCTTAAAGAAGTCACTTCTCTGGAGGTCTGCGGGATCGGAATCAGGACGCACTGGTTCGCACGGGCGGGCTGTGAAAAAGCCTTCCAGGAACAAAGAACTCTCGGAGGGGGATGATCTGACCCGGAGATCCATAGTGCTCCCTGATAACCCACCGTCCGCCGTCTCCAGCTGCACCGAGCCATCCCGTTGGCTAAGGGCAGGACTTTATTGCTGGGCGTGGGGTGCGTTCCAGCAGCCAGCGGCTCTCCCCGCACGAACAGGTCTCTGCCGCTGCGTGTCACGACAACGTCAGCAGCGAGATCTATCCCGTTATCGCGCTGAAGTTTGCGGGCGGTGCATGCCCTGAAACGGGTTGGTTCATAATTCGGCCCTTGGGCAGCATTTCTCGCCCGATCCCTTCTGTACCAGTGCACTGCTCCTCCCGCCTCAGCTCCAGCTCCCAGACGGTTTTCGGGCGCTCCCGGCACCGCCCCGCAGCCCCGACCGGCTGGGCCTCGCAGGGGTAGCGGCGCTCGGAGCTCCAGAGAGCTGTGGGAGTAGAGAAGGCAGCATAAGGTATGACCTGCCACCTTTATGTTCTGTGCGCATACTTACTATACCTCATTAACACAGCTAACACTAAAAAATTAACTCTTCCTGTCTAGCACCGTCGAGTGCCTCCGCCCCGCACGTGGCACCGCCGCCAGACGCCGCCAGGGGGCGAGAGGGCGCCAGACACGAACGGGAGGCCGTGGCCCCTCGCGGCCGCCGTAGGGCCCCGCCTGGTGCCGGGCGGGGGCAGTGCGCGGTGCCACGTCCCCGCCGCGGCGCGTTTGCGGCCATGGGCGCCTCGCAGAGCATCGACATCCCCGGCGGCGGCACCGAGGGCTACCACGTCCTGCGGGTAAGGGCNGAAAGTCTAGAGTAAGAATTGGTCCAGAATAAACAATTCCCGGGGCCGGGTCGTGCCGCCAGGTTGTGCCTCAGTATGACCAGGCTGGCGGGCTGGCGCATGGGAGGCGATGCTGGGTTTGGGCAGCCTTTGAGGGCGAGGCGGCCTCTCCTCCAGGAGACCCGGTTCACACCCAGCCCGCGCGAGTGTGGGCTGCGCTCAGGTGCTCCCGGGATAACGCGTCAGACTTGTCTTGGTCGCTGCATCGTGGATTGGACTGTAGCTGCTGCCCCTCCGCAGTAGTTCAGGGGTGTCGGATCAAGGTAGTTCACATGACAGGCAGCACACCTGAGGGCTTCAACTCCATTGAAAGTGCTGTTTTTCATAGTTATGTTGGTTTCGTTCACATTGTGGCCGCCAAACTTTGGTTCTGTATGCGAAATACAAAATACTGCTGCATTTTTTAGGTTTTGTGAACAGCCTGTTGAAAGCCCTTTTTTTAGTATGTGTTTCGCTTTCAGTGAGCAGAATGGTTCCCAGGTCGTGCTGTGGAATCTGAGCCACTGGGGTACTGGAGTCACTCATAGCCCTGCCCACACCACAGTGCCTCTGCCTCTGTAGCCGGAGTGTGAGTGCCCTCCCTCTGGGTACCGTGCTGGGCTGGTGTGTTTGTTGGAATTGTATCCTTTTGGATCAGTTCTCTGCTTTTGAGAAGCAAATACTGATGTTCTGGTCAAATCCAAACATTCTGTTAAAACTTTTATATAGACTAAAGTCACAGTGGTATTTTTTTCTCCCTTTTAATATCAATGGTATATAAGAGTCCAGTGTAACTAATTTATGTCAGTCCACTTTGTCTTCTCCTTTTCCCCCACAAAAACTATTCTGCAGGTTGGTAAAACTGGCAGACTTTTTTCTTTTTTTAGCATAGTACAGTGTAAGTTTCATTAACTTCTTACTTTGGAGACTTGTAAAACCAGTATGTACTTTGCAATTAGAATATCAGTTACATCAGATTTGCGAGTTCATACTGTTTGATTAAAGCATGTTAATAAATTGAGATTCATCTCTTTTATGAAGTAGAATCAGAATCTACTCACATTTTCTTGTAATCTTGCGTGGATCTGGCACCTTTTGTTTTCATTTAGACACTTTTTTGTCATAATGTTTTTGCTATGACCCGAAGTGACAGTGTTTGATTACCAGTCTTTGTAAATGTAATTGAGAGGTGCACATTAAAGAAGTTGATTTCCAGCAGGATATCTTTATTTATATTAAATGCAGGAAAGGACCTGCCTGCTGCCTTAAACAGACTGATATCTCTATTTTTCACTGCCTTGTCTTCTTACTGGTATCTTGAGATGCCAGAATAATGGATGATTACTCTTTGTCTGTGGACAGGCATCTTAAACTGCGTCGTGATCCCAGTTATAATCTAACAGTTATAATTTGGGAAGCTTTTATTTAAATGCATGTGGCATACATGAACGACTAGAATTTCTCTCTGTAGTTTTTGCAAGTTTAATTTTCCAGTTGCCATTCTGTAGTAAGTTTGTTACAGACAGCGTTGGGCTCACACTGTTAGAGAAGCTCTGCACAAATACTCTGTCTGCATGGATTGACCTTTAGTAGAACTTCAGGTCAAGCAATACTGCTGTTTTGCTGTAATTTACTCTCAAGTACGTTTTTTTTCTGAGCTCAGTGCTTTTAATAAGGTAAATGAGAATGGTAGAAGGAAAAGAGCAGCAATCTTCCAGTGTTACAGATCTAATTTGAGTAAGATCAGATTTCTTTGATAACACCAAACTTCTGTAAATAATGTAAAGTGGTTGTTTTAAAGATTTCATTACATGTGGGAAAATCAGAGAAATTTCAGAAAATTTTTTCAATTACTGGAAGAATTTGTTTGGGTAAGGCAGGTAAATGAAATAAATATTCATAGGTAAATGAAAAAAATATATGTTAAATGGCTGTGAAACAAAGAGTTTACATTGTTCAGTGTGACTGCAGGAGCCGAGCACAAGTTGCCAGAGGGATGAGCAGACTGTTGCAAGTTACAGGTTTTTTACAGTGAGACTTTTAGACTGTACATGCTGCCTCCCCGCAGAACTAGTAAAAAGTCTCTTTCTCCACTCACTTCAAACAGGAACAGAAATATATGCAGCAAGTGAACACTACCATCATTAATTTTTGATGTAATATTTGCAAATTACTTAATTCTTTTGGCTGCTTCTGCGGATATTGAGTGCAATATTGCTTTCATTGCGGTCTTTATCACCAGTGCAGTTGTAACAGAGAATAGGAACACTCAGGACTGAAGCGCTGTCCAAGAATTTCATCATATGCATAACTGACAGCAGAAGTTGTTCTGGGTTGCATTGCTGGGGTTCTAGACATTAAAATGTTTCTTTTTTTTTTTAAGAGGGAGAAAAGATTGCCAAGTGTTCTGTTGCCCAGATCTCTTCATAAATAGACCTAGTAATAAGTCATTTGTTTGAAGCAGTTCTCCTCCATAAGTTTTCTTTAACACAAGGTGTGTGGCTTATTAGACCACCTGGCTGACTCTGTGTATTGCTCAGTATGCATTTGTTTCTGCTCTTCAAAACAGAATGAAGGAAAATTCTGAGTAATTTTCTTGTTCAGCAGTGTGAAACTGCTGTAGTTTACCCAGGCTGATGTAATGACGTGACAGTTTCTTCAGCTAATAGATGATGTCACAACATCTCCATGGCTGGGGGCAGAGCGGCTGCAAAGTGGCCCTGAGGAAAAGGTCCTGGGGGGTGCTGGTTGACAGCAGCTGAACACAAGCCAGCGTGCCCAGGTGGCCAAGGCTGGTGGCGTCCTGGCCTGTATCAGGAACAGTGTGGCCAGCAGGGCCAGGACAATGACTGTCCCCCTGTACTCAGCACTGGTGAGGTCACCCCTCGAGTGCTGTGTCCAGTTCTGGGCCCCTCAGTTCAGGAAGCACATTGAGGTGCTGGAGCGTGTCCGGAGAAGTTCTGGAGCACAGCTCATATGACGAGCAGCTGAGGGAGCTGGGCTTGATTAGCCTGCAGAAGAGGAGCTCAGGGAAGACCTCACTGCTCTACAACTCCGTGAGAGGAGGGGGTAGTGAAGTGGGGGTCAGCCTCTTCTGTCAATTAACAACTGACAGAACAAGAGGAGAGAGCCTCAAGTTGCATCAGAAGAGATTTAGAGACCGAATTTTAGGAAAACTTTCTTCATCAAAAGGATGGTCAGGTATTGGAATAGGCTGCCCAGGAAAGTGGTTTAATCAGCATCCCTCAAAGCATTCAAAACACATGTAGATGTAGCCTTTGGCTTAGATTTAATGGTGAACTTGACAGTGCTGTGTTAGTGGTTGGATTTGATCATCATAGAGGTCTTTTCCAATCTAAAGTGTTGTAAGATTCTATATAAGAATTCTTATCTGTGAGAAATTTGTATGCTACCATGTTATGTGGTGTTCTCTCTCAAAGATACTGAGCAGCAGTGCCCAAACTTTAGATTTCTCACTCTTGTTTGAGCGCTTTGGTTTGTTGTAATAGTGATACAAACGTGTTGCATGAAGTGATGACTTACTTTTTAAGGGAGGTTCACATTTTAAAAGCTTGAGTTGAGTTCTCTGTGCTAAAATAAAAGGTTAGGCTACATAGATAGGATCTGTTTTCTTACCAAAACTTATAAAGCTTTTTCTCTTGAAAACTGGGTGTTTCATCAAGAAACTCGATTCAGTTATACAATGTAATGTGTTAAAATAACTGACAGAAATAAAATAGTTTCTGTCAGATCTAACAGGAATTGCTTATACATGATACATAATGAAATTTTACTGCCAGTTATGGAGTGGGTGGAAGAACTACAAAAAAACCTTTCAATAAATCTTTGCTAATGAAGTAGAATACTGGGAAGTGTTTCTTATGTGGGGAAAAAAGAAAGCCTTGGAAGTTGTGTATTTAATGCTTGAAGCTAAGCTTCTGAAAGTTTAAAAAGGAGTATAAGGCAGCTGACTTTCAGAAGTGGTCAGAGCCTTCATCTGCCTCTGAAAAATCCAGGTTTCAGTGCCTAATTCCATTTGCAGTTGCACTGCTTTCTTGGGGCTTCGATTTGTGACCACTGTGCTGCTGAGCAGGATTCTTAAAATGTGTAATGTACAATATATTCTGTGTAGGCATTGAATGATAGTGTTGGGAACAGTGTTCAGCAAGGAAAAACTTCGTGTATTTACCAGTTAAGTCTTTTTGGTACTGCAAATTAAAATTGGTGTATTGACCTTGAATCCTTTTTCCTGTTTAATTCTTGACAGTGAATTAAAAGTGAAATCAGTGTGTGATCTATGTACTCAGCAGCCCTGCTGTCATCTTGGTGAGAAACTGAAACCCTACAGCACTGTGTGAGGCCCTTTTCTGCCCTCTGATACTCAGCATTCTTGATAGAGGTTTTCTTCATGTGCTCTTAAAAAGCTCTGGCCTTGCATTTCCACAGCTTCTTTGCATTTTCTGTGCCACTGTTTGTTGTTAGAAAGTCATGGCATTTACCCGTAGGGGTCTGTAACTTGTATGTCTGAAGTAACAGCTGGCTTTGAGATAATCTTTGAGGGGTATCTTGCCTGAAGTAGGATCTGTTGTAAATGATATTACTTGATTATTTCTCAGCAATTACTCAATTACAAAGGCAAGTTACTAAATACCTACTTGGGGCACACAGCAAAGCTGCATAAAGCC
Source organism: Platysteira castanea (assembly GCA_013397175.1). Taxonomy (NCBI): domain Eukaryota; kingdom Metazoa; phylum Chordata; class Aves; order Passeriformes; genus Platysteira; species Platysteira castanea. The sequence goes on from VYXC01003298.1 coordinate 87,189, forward strand.
AGATTGCTCTGAAGGCACAGAACTTATGGACATATCCATGGAATCTTTATTATTTCCATCCTTAATAGTGATAGAATAATTCGTGTCCTTGTATTTCCTAAGGTCCCTGATTATCCTTTGTTGCTGTCTCTCCTGGAAGAGAATCATGGCCACAGAGCTTGGAGCAGAGAGCTATATTATGCATTTGGCACTGGATGGTGGTGATGAATTGGGCAGGTAGTGACTGAAAGTAAGGTGGTGTGACAAAAACTGTATGGGGTCAGTGCAGTTGTTGTGCAGCGTATATTGCTTCTTTAGGGAGGAGACTTTTCATGTGGCATGGACTCAGAATTTCTGGTTGGCATTTCTGGGACTGCCAGGTGTAAACATGCCATGCTGTCAGTGAAGTTAGGCCAGGGTAATAGGAAACTTTTTGTGACAACCTGTGCATGGCAGCATGACAAAATGGGATGACAGAAGGGATGCAGCTACTTGCTTCTGAGGTGCTTGTATGATTGATGCAACTGTAAGGGCTTGATTTCTTTTAGATACAGCTTCTTGGTAGTTTTTACATGCCAGCTTAGAAACAAACCATGCATAAATGTTCAGGATTGTGATGGGTTCGGGGCAAGGAATTCAACATCTGAAGATACTTTCTGCAAACTAATCGTTTAGGACTTGGAAACTCTCGCAGTCCCTTCACTAGTTTGGGGCAGAACACAGACTTGGTATTCTAAGTAAATTATTTACACGTCCCAGCTGTCAGCTTGACATTGATGGATGCTGAACATATGTAATTCTCATTTATTGTATGCGTGCCAACTTATTTCAAAAAGTTGCTCTATTGAAGACTGGCCACTCTTGGCTCACAGTGTTCAGGATATAATCTCTTGGAGGTTATTGGGAAGGGATATTGTGTTAGGATGCAGGGGGTTTGTTGTGGTTTTGGTATGGTTTGGTTTTTTATTTCAAAGCTCATTTAGAAATGGAGGAAAATCTCTGAACAAGATGAAGTCTGGCCTTTCATAATTTCAAGGCCATGACATACATCCAGTCCCAAAAATCTGATGTGTTATCAGAATAAATGCACCACTTTCCTGGATTTACTGATTTTTGATGCTGAAGTTTAATTAGCACATGTCTTTAGAACCGTTTTCCTAGTAAGTTCTGAGACCATCTGCTGATTTAATTGTGGTATAAAGGCTGTATGTCAGGTTCATTAAAAAAAAACCCCTGTAAGTTCCTCTATGACCTATGCCATCGGTGGTGGAATAAGAGAGAGAGGTTATTAGAGTATTTTCATGTCACTTCTCTAAACTGAGGGAAGAACAACAAACAGCGTAAGCTCATCCTACATTTGCTACTCAAAAAAACGCATAAGAGGAGAGGATGTTTTGAATTACTTGATTACAGGAGAAACTGCAAGCCTGAGAATACCATTATGGATCATGTCCATAGGAAAGCAGAATTTTTAAATTCTCCTTTCATGAAACTCTTTAACCTCTCTTTGGCTGGGAGGTCTCAAGTATTCAACGTAGTAAATGCTTTCTACATTTGGGAAGAATAATTCATATAGTGAATTTTAACTTCTCTGTGGCTTTTCTCCTAAGCTAAAATTTCTGTTTGTGGAGGCTGTTCTCAGGTAGCCCTACTTTATTTAAAGTTTTAATACCTACAGTTAAATGAGCTCTAGAAACAGTCCACAAATGCCAATGCCACATCCACAATGTGCCTGGAAGTTTCTGTGCAGCTAGAGTCAGGGGGTCTGCTCTGTGCAGCTTAGCTTGTACTATTACCTTATTACCTGGTGCACAGCGTGGTGTCTGATTTCTGGTTGTTCTCGGTGAGAGGCACCTTGAACCGACGGATTAAGTAACATGGAGGCTGTAGTTTGGATCTAGTTAGAGGGACTACAGGATATTTGGTGATTGGCAGATGTGGTTCCATACACTTAATACTTGGCCAAAAGGGAGAATATATGTACCCCAGCTGTAGGAAGTTATTTCCAAGGAGCATCCAGGCATCTCAAGGAGACACTTTTACAGACACACTTGAAGTTCTAGTTAGAAATTATAAACCTGGACTTTGGGGATGTTATTGTTTCCTCAGTGATTCTTACTACTTTAGGATGTTTTTGGTTTCATACTTTTTTGCTGCTTTACAAATCTTGGACAAATGTGAGTGTGATGTGACTTTGGAATTACTAATTTCCTCAGATTTAGGTTATGTGACTAATGTTCTAAGGTTTGGGCATCTGTTACAGGAAGCTACCCACAAGTAATCTGAGTTTTTTCCAAGCTCTGTTTTGTGAACATGTTGGGCAGAGATAAATAAAATGTAAGAGGAACAGTTTTAGTAGTAATCGAGCACTTTTAAAATTCCATATTAGAATATTTTGTTCTAGATAAGTCATATTAAGAAAACTCAATTCCTGCAGTATCAGGCCAGTATTGAACAATAGAATACATTTGTACCACTTCTGTCAGTTGGAATAACATGTAGTATAAGAAACCACACTGTAAAGGGTAATGCTTTTAATATCTTTTTGGAAGGTGATTGTAATACATAAAAGAAAAAGCTAGTGGGTAGAATGAATCAGCTTTCACACAGAAGAAGATAGTCTTTGCTAAAAAGCTGTAGGAAAAATCTGACAGCCATATTGGAGTTACTTTTTGTTGTCAGCAATGCAAGCAGTTGTGGAAAAACAACATTGGCAAAATGTCTCTCAGTTACTCCATTTGGAATTAAAAGCATACTTTTAGCTTCTGGGAGCAGCGTGTATCCAAAACTTAGGCCTTGTCTTAGTGGAGTGGTTGAATTATTTGAGCTGCCACAGCTGCAAAATTGCATGTCTCTTTTCTTGCAACTTCAAGTTTATGGTAATGAAATCACTGGTTGTACAGATGCCCTCTGTGTCTCAAGAATGTCACCAGGTGATGTTTAATCATGAGATAACAACGTGTACTTACAGATGTGACTTTCCTATTCCTCTAGTAAGCATAAGATAAAAAGCAAGGTCCAATGTTGGTACTACTGTGGAAAGATAGTACTTTTTAACCAACCTTGTCAGGATCCATTAACCTTGTCCTTTCACCATAATCTCTTTTCTTGAAACAAATACTTGCAATTTATCTGCTGCAGCTGCTAAGCAGTCCTTTTCCCAGTGAGTGGCTACTGCTGTGTCATTCCTCAATTTATAAATTAATATTAATTCTTTTGAAATATTTTTTTAAGGGAGGGATTTTTTGGTTCTGAAGATTATATGATTATATTTGAATATTTTAAAATCATACATACAAACATTAATAGCTTCTAGAACTACAGTTGGCACAAGCAGAAATATAATTCTAATGTATGAATCAGCATTGGAACACTTTTACTAAATTCTTGTTTAACTTTGTTAGGTACAAGAAAACTCACCAGGGCATAGAGCTGGATTGGAGCCATTCTTTGATTTTATCGTGTCCATTAATGGTTCAAGATTGGTAAGTGAGTTGCTATTTTATTACTTCTAATATAAACAATGTGTTGAGAATCTGATATTTATAGATAAACCGATGGATTTGTTTTATTTAAATGTATATAAAATATTTCTCCTTAGTTTAAAATGAGCAGGGCAAACTGCATTGGAAACTGATTTTTTCACCCTGTAGTTACAGTTCTGTCGAGTTTAGCTGGAGATAAGGATGCAGACAGGCATGCGCTCTGCAGACATCTGCACCAAGACAAGATTGCCTGCTAATCCACCCTTCATGCCTTATGCTAGTGCCCTCCTAGTCCTGTCTGCTTCCATGAGAACTCACAAACTTCATTCAGTCAAAACAGGCTGAGTGAAAAAGCTGCTGTCCAAGCCGTTAGCTGGCAGGATGCATGGGGGCAGCTTTCAAGCAGAGTTGTAGTCAAACAACAGACCATCATAGCAGTGGAAAAAACCAGCTATGGGAAGCTCTTCCACCAGTATGCCTGGATTCAAGAAAGTCACTGAAAAGCTGCAAGGTGCAGGTTATTACAGATTCAGTTGAAGCATTTTCATTTTTGGAAAGTATGACCTGTTACTGTGAAATCCCAGGATTTTGCCAGAGTTGTATTCTAGAATTGTGGAGGGACTGGAAACTTGTTACAAAGCAGCTGTTAATACATGTTCTGGTAATGCACAGTGTTTGTAGCACCTCTGAAATCCAAGTGTTGCTGTAGAACAGAATGGTTGTTCTGTTAAACACTAACCCAAGCTCTTGCTTAAACATTCGCAGAATAAAGACAATGACACTCTCAAGGACCTGTTGAAAGCAAATGTTGAAAAACCTGTAAAAATGCTTGTATACAGCAGCAAAACACTGGAACTGAGAGAAACATCAGTAACCCCCAGCAACATGTGGGGTGGGCAGGGCCTGCTGGGAGTGAGCATTCGTTTCTGCAGCTTTGATGGGGCTAATGAAAACGTCTGGCACGTCCTGGTACGTATGGACTTGGAAGTATTCTCATTATTGCTTACTGTTTCTATCTTACTGTTGAAAAGTAACTTGCACAGGATGTAGCTAGCAAGTCATGACATCAAACTGGTCTCATTGATCAAACTGGTTTTCATTGATTTTGGGTTTGGGAAGACTTTCGAACTAGAAAAATATATTTGTGAGTATATTATCAAGTCTTATATTTAAATGAATGGGTTTTTACAATACTCAGAGATATTGTATTTGGTACAACACCAGAACCATATGGAAAGGGACTGCCATAGAGCCACTGTTCATTAGAGCCAATTAATTCATTACTCTGCTGTGTTGAAAACTTGACCAGTTTGTCTAACTCAGAAGTTGTATGAATTGCATATCTATCTGTTCTGCTACACCCTGAAAGTTACATAGTGTTTTGTAACTTTCCATCTTAAAACTAGGAAGTGGAGCCAAATTCTCCTGCTGCATTAGCTGGACTTAGACCTCATAGTGACTATATCATTGGAGCAGATACTGTCATGAATGAGGTAAGTATAGAAAAATAATGTTTTTTTAAACTAAAACCCCAATTGTTCCAGGGCAGTTTGAAACATTCCTGGCTCTGTTTCTGTTCAATGTGAATGGAAATCAAAGAGGGAGGAGCTCTGGCATGGTGCCTCTTCTTAAATGCAATCCTGAAATAAGAATGGTTCTTAAATGTCTTCATGAAGTCAGATACAAACTTTTTGGTACTGTAACATCAATATTTTGAATAGTAGATTTGAAATCTGGGTTGTGCCACGTCTTCTGAGTTGTGCTAGCAAAACACGTTTTAAAGTTGGCTTTGTGATAAAACAGCAGCACTGCAACAACTGCAACATGTGGCTACTACCAGAGTCTATTACAGAAAGTCAGGACTAGAATGATTGATCTAATGCCAAATGATAAAATAAAGACAAGAAGGCCCTTACTCATTTTTATCTTTTTGCAGTCTGAAGATCTCTTTTCCCTTATTGAAACACATGAAGCAAAGCCATTAAAACTTTATGTGTACAACACAGACACAGATAATTGTCGGGAAGTGGTGATTACTCCAAATTCTGCCTGGGGTGGAGAAGGCAGGTAAGGAGACAATGTGTCACAGGGGGATGGGGCAACTTTCTTATAGCACCAGCCTGAAAACTGCTGGGCTTAAGTTTTCTACAAAGACAGGGAAAGAGTTTTGTTATATGAAAAGTGTTTCTGCTCTAATAAATTATATATTTACTTGAAATTCAGATGCACTTACTAATGAGGGGTGTAAATCAGTAAATTACCTAGCACAGAAGTGCATAAAGTGCAATGATTGTTTTCTGCATTAAATTCCAAACCGTTGGTAGATTGTGGTATATCCTTGAAATGTTGTGAGTAGCCAGAGCACAGCACTGCAAGTAGCAACTGTGAGTTGAATTCCAAGCTGTATACCTAGTGCAGCTGCTTGGTTTAAATAATAATGAATTCATTTAGTGCTGAATATTTATTGCTAAAGCTATAGAATTTCCTTTCAGTTGTTTTGTATTGATTATTTCTCCATAGAAAATGAGGCAACATGGGGGCGGGAGGGGAAGGTTGTGCAGCATTTAACTTGAAACTTGTTGGTGTCTTGAGTTGTTCATGCGTTGTTTGCTGTAGTCCGTAGTTGTAAAGTCACTTACCTGACTTAAAATCTTCATCTTTTAAAAGCCTAGGATGTGGCATTGGTTATGGATATTTGCATAGGATACCTACTCGCCCATTTGAAGAGGGAAAAAAAATTTCTCTCCCTGGACAGTTGCCTAGTGCATCTCTCAGTCCCCTCAAAGATGGTTTCACAGAGGTAAGTTGTGGTCCCTCCTTCAGCTTGGTAAAAATGGATGATGATATTATACTGCTTTTCTGCTTCTATTGGTTCATGTGGAAACAAATGCTAATGATGTAACTTTCTTTTCTAATAAGGTTCAGCTATCATCAGTTAATCCCTCAGCCACCCTCCCTCCTGGGTCAGCAGGCCTTGAGCAGAGTCTTTCAGGACTTTCTATTAGCTCACCTTCAACTACTGTCAGTAATGTTCTCAGCACAGGTTGGTACTGGAAGTAACTGACCTGAAATGCACGGCTTTTCTGACTTTTTTGTTCTCACAGATGTTTTTTATTAATTTAATAGAACGCAGAAGAGAAAATAAAATTTTCTCTTAAACTTTTCTCAATGACAAAGGCTGAAGTACTGGTTTTGTGCCTTACTTGCTCGCAAAATAGTTGCAAAGACTTTCTATTAGAAATACCACGTGTATTATTTAGAATACTGTTTTTCTTGTCAGCATTTTGTAGTTAAGGCAAATAGTAATTCTCCTGTAAGCAATTATTTATTTGTACTCCTTAAGGAAAGAAGATGAGTGTTGTATGCTTAAAATCAATGTTGTTTCCTTGTGTACTCCACCAGGTGTTCCAACAGTTCCATTATTACCACCACAAGTCAGTCAGTCTCTTACCTCTGTGCCACCAGTTAACCCAGCAACTACATTACCAGGTGAGTAGGTAAAATTTCTTAAAACACTTCTGAAACAAAAATCTTAGGGGAGCAAGGGAAGAGAGCTGTCTTTTCCATTGCTTTTTGGGGAAGGTATAACTTCATACAACTTAGGCATTTCATGTAAGATCTCTCTCTATACAGCCTCTACAATGTGAAGAATTTTTTTTTTGAGTATGTTCACAGCATGTCTGTGGCACACAGGAGTGACTTGGCAACAGAGTTTACGATATTTACCTTTTAGGGCACCTGCACAGTGGATGCAGTATTCAGGATTTCTCAGAAAGGTTTTGCTTTGCTATTTGCAACGTTTTAGGAAACCCATTTTTAATACTCAGCTTTATCACTATTCCTAGTACAAATGCAGGGCTAACAATATAGAATTTATGTTGCAGTTACTGTTTCTGAATTATATTGGAATTTAAACTGGTATAATACAAGTAAGATTCTTTCTACAATGTGGTTGTTTCCTGTTAATAATGAACATTTTGGACAGTAGTATTCCAGAAGTATTCACAGGGGTTAAATAAGGATTGTATAGGATTTTGCTTTGGCATTGGTGTGCTGGTACAGGACTCAATTGCATCTTCCAAAACACTGAAGGAGTTGTATTTTATGTTTTGCCTGTTATGAGACAAGTAGATAAAGATGTGTCCATTACGTAACGCTTGGAGGTACAGCCCCTAACATGGAAGAGATGTGTAGTAGAGCTCAGTGCATGCAAACAAGGGCAAAGAACTCTCACAGAAACTGAACTTGTTAGTAGTTTTCTATTTTGTCTAGGCAGAAAAAGATTATTGTCCTTTTCTTCCCTAGCCACCTAATCCACCCGTTCCCTAAACTCTGCAAATACAAGTTTTCAGTTCACCTTTTTCTCTGAATAGTATCATTGCTTTTTTGAAAGCAAATTAGAATATTTCTTGCAATTTTCATGGACATACTAGTGAAATTGTTTTACTGAATATACTGGAGGTTTAAAATTTGAGTGAATTTGTATTAAGTTCAGCTTTTTTCAGATTAAAAAAAAAATCAAACCAAAGTTGCATATAGCTTACCTGAAAGCTCCTTGAGTTAAGAGTATGTCAGCCTTGGTGGCTAGTGAACTCATGGGTAGGTAAAGATGGCTGAGTTTTAATCAAAATCTCTATACAGTGGCCTTCCTTTAAGACTTTTCTCCTCTCTATCTTAATACTGTAGTATCAACAGTTTATTTCTGAATTAGCCTTTTCTGAACTAAACACAAAGTATGAATAGAGCCCTTGTCCCGGAAATGAAGCTCTTCTAAAGTGGTAAATTCAGGAGCAGAAGGATGTTCCACAGCAAACACAATGATGGCAGGGCATGTGTTGCATTCATCGTATCTTTCTCTTCTACTTTCAGTCCTTCCTGACTTTGAAAGTTCCTTTGTCTTGCCTTTTGACATACATTTTTGTGTTTAATTCTAGTCATGAACTAAGTAGAAAAGACTTACTTACAGAGTAATCAATACTAGGGATCAGGCAATACTGTGTATTTAATCCTATTATTATTGTTTGCCACTCCAATTGGGAATGGAGAACTTCTGGTATAGTGCTGTGGTGAAACAACTACCTTTCTTCAAAGCTGAACTTGGAATGTAAACCTTCTAATTCTGAAATAAGATTCCTCAGAAAAATCTGAAAGGTTTGGGATTATGTATTTGCTAGTCCAGACTTTCTGGTATCAGTAGGTATCTGTTCCCACTGTGCAACTTCCATATAAAAATTATAATCAGGATATAAAGTAAGTTTTAAATTATTAACAAGATGTAAGAAACAGTTAGACAGTTTTAAGTTTTCGGCTGTAACTTATCCATTCCTCTCTTAGGTCTGATGCCATTACCAGCAGGGCTTCCTAACCTGACTGATCTGTCCAAACTTAATTTACCTGCACCACAGATTGTTCCAGAAATCATACAGCCTGGTATGTGCTTCTGCAAACTGAAACACTGTCATTAGAGTTATCCTTGACACTCTATAATTTGCACCCATCTGGGGCAGTCTTGAAGGGGATACATTAAATGTTTGCCTGAGATGGAAGTGGATGTTAGTGCCCAGATCAGGTAGACAAGGAATATGTCTTGAAATAAACTAATTCTAAACCTGTGTCTGTATTTAGATGTTTCATTTTCTATTACCTGATTTATATCTCAGAAGAGACTGTGCCAAAAGTGAAAGTATATTATTTATGGGTAAAAGACAATATGAAGTGTTTCCTTGTAAGCTAGATGAGGAGATCGAAGCTCCCTGAACTGAATGCCAGAATTATGAACTAATACTAGATTTACAGTTTTGAATTCAACAGAACTGCTGAAGGTGCACATGGAGTAAGCAAAAAGATATTGGAAGCTTATATGGAATATAGTTTTTGCTAACTTACTGTTTCTGGCAGTTTCAGTGAAGGCCAAAAAAACCTAATCATCAGTGTTAATGCATTAAATACGTAGTCCTCTGGGGAGGTACAAGCAACCTTGAGTTTACTCTGATTCTTCAGTTTTGAAATCTGAAAAGTACCAGGCTTGAAATGAGCCTGCTGAGTCAGTGCTGCACAGTTACCATTTGAGCTGTCTGTGGTGTGCAGCAGCTCACTGCTTTTTTTTTCCCCTTTTTTCTCTTTAGGTTTGCAACCCCTTCCCCCCTTGCCGCCTCTGCATCTAATGGGAATAACGCCTCTATCAATGCCACCCAAATGTGTTCCTGTGCTTCCTCTGGTCACAGAGGCATCTACAGTGCCTACAGATTTGCTTCCCTCTATTACTCAAGCTGGAAGCTTTTCCGTCAACCCTGGCACTACTGAAAATGTAGAGGAGACCTCTACACTCATCTTGGATAGTGCTACTCCAACTTCCAGGGCAACTATTGTTGACAGATCAAATGAATCCTCCACAGCTAATGAGAAAACAACTGGAATCACAGATACACAAGCTTCTGATTCATAACTCCAGATCACTCTGTTGGATTGGCTTGGTATTTATTTAGCCATGGGATACATATTTGAAAAGCAAGCTATCATTAATTTCATACTAGTTTGTACTTACTCTTTAGAAGTCCTGTAAATAATATGGAGGTATAATAAAAATAAAAGGGGATTTATAAAGTGGGGGGGGGG
>VYXC01003298.1:97289-186697 GCA_013397175.1 Platysteira castanea
TGTTACCAAAAAAAAGTCAAGGTGGTAAACAGAGTTCCACTGCCAAACTCTGAGGTATATGTTTTTAATACAGGCTGACAGCCTTACCCTGCTAGGCTTGTCCTTGCTTATAATTAGCAATTTTTGCTTCTGATAGAAATGAAGCGGGTCTTGCGTGTGACATTTACATACCATAGTTCTTGTTCTTTGCAAGTATCTTGTTTCTACAGTGGGGATGAGAATGTTTAGTCTGAGTTGTGAATTTTAACGCTGCAAAACTTCCACCTATTTCTGTTAAAATTGCTGAGTGACCTGTTAACTGACATGTTGTTATTCAGCTTGTACACAAATCTTTGTCTTTAGGCTCTTGAGAGATGCTTAAGCCATGCTTTGTGACCTCTGCTATGTTGTTTCGTACACCCACTGTAAAATGGCTTTTGGAAGGGAATACATGGAATGTTAAATGTAGCACACAATTTGGCACTTCATGACTACTGTAAGATGAATTAATGGATTAAGCATACATAGAGCAATAAATTCCTGGAATTTTATTCTTTGTGTGACAAAATAGCACTTTTTTTTGTTTTGTTTAATTCTTTAAGTCTCATTTAGCTGTTTTTAGCTCGGCTCTCTCTAGCACAGATCTGTGAAAGGGCTCCCTTCCAGAGGAATGGGTCCAAGTGGGAATGCCAGACATCTTAATGGCAGGCAGGATCAGCACTTGTGGTTAAATCCATTGCAGTAATGAGTCATTAAATCTGCCTGCATATGATTCATGCTTGACTTTTTAAATCCATATTTAGGATGAAAATTGTAGATTAACCGTAGATGATATTTGTAGAAACTGTTATGTGCTTTTTACTCTGGATGATAGCCTTTGCTCTTGGTATCAGGTACAGTTGATGTGGAAAACTCTTCTGTACCACTCCAGTCCTTCTATATTACTGGGATTTCATTTCTATGTGGTTGCTACAAGCATATGAACTTACCCTTATCATCAGCAGGCACGAGCTGAATTCTGTCTCAACAGCTGTGTAATTAATTTTGGCAATGTAGTTTGCCTGATCAGTGTTTGGAACAGTAGTTGCATCTGACTTCTGATAATAATAATGTCTCAAATAATTTGTTCAAGTGGAAGCCTTATCTAATACCTGTTGTCCTGTCTCATCTTTATCACTTAAGTATTTGTCTTTTGTCTGCCGCACATTCCTCATCATCTCTTATGGCAAAAGCCCATCTCAAAGGCAGACCCCAAATACTTTTTCATACTGTGAGCGGTTTCTTTTCTCTGCTGCTTGGAGTGTGAAATCCCTGTGCCTTGCTAAGTAGGGCACTTGCTGTTTCTCAGAATGTATTTTTACCTTTGTAAATCCAGTGTCGTATACCTCAGAATTAAACCTTGACATGAGAAGAAGGATGTTCCCTCTTTTCTTTCCTCTAACAAAGAAAGTATGTTGGTATCAAGCTTCATTGAGACTCACAGGTCTAACAGCCTTTCCTGCAACTTTGTTACACACTTCCAACGCAAGAAGAGTAAAAATATGTTTGTCACAAACCAAATTTAGAGCAATTGCTGATTGTAATCAGATGTTTTGAACTGGAGTCCTTGGGTAGATGTTTTTGTTCTTGCAGTATGGCACAGTGTTCTCTGGCATGATTTTATGCTTTCCAACAGCAAGCTGCAGACTTTCATAGGTCTTGTGCAGTTGTCTCTAGTAGCAGACAAAAGAAGATGCTTAGTCTGAAGTTTTGCACTTCTGTTAGCTATTTTAAGTCCCGTGTTGCTGACTATATATCCAGCCTTCTGATAGCTACGAGAGCAGTGGAAGTAAGGCAGTGTTACCATCAGCAATTCTGCTGAAGATAATGAGACTTCAGATTTGGAGATGATTCAGTGGTGCAGATTTAACGTGTAATCTCTCAGCTAAAAAGTCATAAACATTGCGAAGTTGAACATTTACTACTTAAAACAGAGGTCATACTATTGTACTCTGTCCCTCTTTTTTAAATTCCTTCAACTCTATATGATGAAATTGTACCTTAATCACTTCTGGCAAGGGTCTCTTAAGGATTTGGTTTTCCCACCAATAAAAGAGTAAGGAGGAATAGGAACCTAAGATACACCAAGGGACTGACAGCTGATGTAACCTTGTTTTCATGAGTTCATATATTCAGCTGTTAATGAACAGTTACGAACAGGCACATTAGCTTTATTTAAAGCATTGACACATGGAGTTCTTTAACAAGTCCTGACAGCAGATGAAGACAGATGTACCATGAACATCCCCAACCTTGCATGTAATTAAAAATGATTTACATGTGTATGACCTACTCTAAAATGAATATGGTAATTTCCTGCTCCACCAAAGGCTGGTGTGGGGGGCTGTGTTCACTGGCACCCTGGATTTGTTGTAAGGGCAGTTGCCTCAACAGCCATGTGAGCATGCGCTGAAGAGGTGCCTTTTGCAGTTTGATGCTGTGCTACTGCTGCTCCAGGAAACGGCGGCTCAGGCTGCAAGGTCAGGGCAGGAGTGTGGACAAAGCATTAATGATGAGCGTTTCATAGCTGGGGGGGCCGTCAGTTGGTGGGGCTGTGTCTGAGCCTCTGACAGCCATCTTTTACATCCTGTCCACATCGAACCTTGTCGCAACTGGCGCTCCATTCGTTCCCGGGAAGTAGCTCTGCAGGGCCACGAGATGGCGTGCACTAGTTTCTTTTGGCTGAATTTACAGGCCAAGACTCAGCAACGAGGGTGGTTGGTTCCTGCCCCCCCACCAGCAGCAACTGTAGTCAAATGGATGCCAGCTGGATGCAGAATGATGGTGCTTGGGAACTGTAAAACCAACTGATCTGAAGGCAGAAATGGGCTGAGCTTAAGCTATTTCTAAGTTTCAGAGTTTCGTTGGCAGTTTGCTGGCTTGAGTCAAGCTAACCATGGGACCAGGTGAAAGTTTTGAAGAAAGCAGATCCTTACAGGCAGGGACTTGTTTGAGATACTGTACTGCTGAAGGAGAGGCCTGGATAATAGTTCCAACCTCTCCATGATATAAATGCTGATTACGGAACTATGTTGAAGGGGGCAGGGTAAGGATTGGGGATGTTTGATCGTGGCACTGTGTCTTCCTTGATTATAGACAGGCTTTGTCTGTACTCGTCAAATAAGTGTTCACAATCACTCTGTAACACGGAGGCCTCACTGGCACCAAGCTCAGATTTTTTTGGTTCTTCACTTGGACTTAGACACCTAGAATCTGTTTCATTTTAGATTTGAATCCTGTAATGGTAGGCAAGAATCAGATTACAGAATTTTTTCTTCATTTTTAAGTGTCTGTAGTTCATAACTCATGCTTGTAATCCTCCTCTGTACATTCTTCATGGTAGTACCAAGGCTTAATATATATTTGCACAGTCCAGCATAGTGTCTTGTAGTAAAAACCTGTGTAGGTCAGAAAACTAAAATGTTCAAACTGATTTCCCTGTAATATCTGTGGAGAAACTGGGATTTTTTAGCTGTGATGTAACAGAGCCAACACCTGCCATAGCACAGTTTTAAAGTTAAACACTTAAGGTGCAAGAGCTAATCTCAAAATAAACCAAAAGCAAATCCATGGCCTCAATCAAACAAAAAACTTCATTTAGCTCATGTGAATCTCCAGCACTTCTGCCCTGCAGCCATGGCAAAAGAGTTAAAGGATAGTAATCTCCCATTTTATGGAATACCTAAGAGATTTGCAGATGGTGGCTAGAGAGCTAGTGAGCTGAGCCAGGAACAAATACATTCTTTTCCTGAAACTTCAATTCATGTTTATCCTTAGGCCAGCGTGCAGTTAGCAATTCAGAATTTCACTTGTGTGGATGACTGTTATTTCTTAGGAACAGCCTGTGCACATGATTTCAGCTGAAGTTTAGTAACAAAGTTCTGGGCTTTTGCATCTAAAACTGCATCAAGACTTAAGAGTTCAAAGACCAAAACCTGGCACGTGGGGACCTGCTTGGGGTGGAAAGGGTGAGGTGGTGTACACGGTTTTGTTACTTTATTCACAGCAGAAGAGTGCAGCCTCTGTCCACTGGCCACACGCCTGCCTCTCCACTGCCCTTCTTGGACCTGGAAAGGAAGAATTCTGCCCTAGGAGGAGGCTGCAAACATTGCTCTGCACTGACAAGATGACTGCGACCCTATCAAATAAGCACATTCTCAGCTTTGGAACTTTTGTCCTATAGGATCAAAAGTTAGGTTTCATCCTTAGTTGTGCAATGTAAAATTTTTACTCTCTCTGAACAGTTTCCTTTGTTAGGTTCACAGTTAATCCATCTTAAAAGCTGCATTCCAGCATTGCTCAGCTCACCCACAAGAGAGCTTCAGCAACCACAGAGGTCAGGCTCACCTTGGGCAACCAGGAAAGCCTATTCTGCCAACAAAACAACGTTTTGATAACGATCCTCTTGTCTGAGAGCTATTTGCTCTGCCAGCAAATGGTTGTATATTTACACACCTTGTTCATGGCCCTTGCAGGTTAGGTGAACTATGAAACCCCAACAGAAGCTAAAACATAGGAAACATGAGTGAACTCAAGCTGCAAAACCCATAGTCAACTCAGGCTCGCTAGTTATGTAAGAAAAGCCTGCAGTGGATGATTATAATATTAGCGAAAGCAGTGCAGAGCTGAGAGCTTTGTGTTTTATGAGGGGCACTGGATGAAATGGGACTTACTGAGGGTCAACTCATCTGGACCTTCTGATGTGCAGAAAGGACATTATAGTGCTGCCCAGGTCCTGCTTCCTGAACACATCTTTTCCCAGCCCTCAGAGTTCATCTGCCAACATCCTCTGCTGGCAGCTTTCAAGAACAAACAGTTCATTTCAGTGATCTTGCTCCTAAATGAATGATAGACACAAATAGCCAATCTTCAGCAAAGCCCACTACATTCTCAGTTGGCATAACAGAAATAGCTTCCAGGTCTTGGTACTGTACAGAGAGAGCAGACAGCCAGTACAATAGCTAAGACTTAGCAGTGACCATTTTGCTGCCATCTCACCCTTATCTTTCAAGCTGATTTCCCCCGAAATGCTGTTTAGTGAGTTTGCAAAGTAGTATTTAAAAACAAACTGAAGATTTTAAATCTCATCCAGGCATTTCTAAGTACCTACCCACTGCACGGGCTTGGAGCTGTGCACATACCATCACGCAGTGCTTACACACGTGAAAGAAAGAATCTGGGAACTGAAGCTGGCTCAGAGGAATAGTGCGACTTCTTTAAGAAACATCAGAACTTGTAAACAAAAGTTGCAATTTCTGCAAACAGCAGCTCAGTATTAACTGAGTTACTAGGCATCGGTCAAGTATTATCAACTATGATACTAAAAGCTAGAACTGTAAGAAAAGATATGAGAAGCTATTTCACAACACTGCTTAAGCCCTCAGGTAAGTATCTCTTCACATGAAACAGGGAACTGAAAAAGTGTGGTCCCAGGCAGTGACACTGCTTTACTAAGACTCTGAAGTCTGACAATAGGAGATACTTTTGTAGATATAAACAGTACTTGGGTAAATCCTTTAAGAGAGCAACTACAACTTCTAAAAAGAAGAAAGCAACTGGAAGTCTTTGTATTGCCAAATAACATGCTGTGCACCAGAAATGACTGAATTTGTGAAACAATTACCTTTGTTTCAAAGCTTCCTTTTTTATTAGAAAGAGGTTTCTTACCCATCTTACCAGTAACACCTCTTCAGAGAGAAGACAAAAAAGCCCCACAACCCAAAACCACACTTGTAGTCTGGGCACTAACTGTTTAATAATGAAAAGGAACTTACTGTTCCCAACCCAGTTCTTGACTGTTTTCATTCCCAACTATTAAAAGTAACCAAAATAATGTACTTATGGATTGCATTGTGCTTCTGAATATTTTTAGCCAAAGAGTACACATCATAAAGGAATAGGAAGACTTGGAGGAATTCAGGGTAAAATACTAAGAACTCTGAGGGACTGAACCAAATATTTTTCAAACTCCTTGGAAACTGCCGTATGTCACTCACACACAAGCGTGCTTGTGCATCCTTACCTGCAGATACACACTGCTGGAGTTCAGTATAGTCCGCTCCCGAGTCCCTCATCAATTTGCAGAAGCACTAGTGTCAGCCTTTACTCCTGTCTTCACAGTGCCTGCTCATCAGTCTTCAAGCTTCTGCCTCTGGCAACTCAACACGCTCCCTCAAAAAGTATGTTGCTTGCTCCTGCTCTGAAGGACTTGCTGCCTTGGTGGTTGCTGCCATAACCAGCGCTACTGAGGTAATATTTCAAGATAAGACCTGAAGGCCTCTCAGATTCTTGTTCACTGTATCATCTTCCTCCCCTTTTTCTCCCTTCACCTTACTTTATCTGTCATTTCTAAATGGGACCTTGTAGTATGATTCAGAAAGGCTACAACGGGTTGCCAGAAACATGGAGATTTCTTGTGGTGTACAGGAAGAGACATGGTGAAAGAGAGCTGTTGAAGGACAGAAGCCAGATGGTTGTCTTCTCACTACTCTGCATTTGGCACTCTGCTTGGCTCCTCCATGGAGCAGAGGGGTCCTACTGCCGCCTCTTGCCGAGGACTCCTCATTTCCCATCCTCATGCAAGGAGTGCCCATGCACTTATTTTCAACTGCTTCTCCTTGGACCTCCCAAGAAAGGAGCAGAAGTCACCACCCACATCCGATGCCTGGCATGCTCTGCACGCTCTGGTCACCACCCATCCAGCCCCAGCCTGTGCTCACCTCAGAGCTCTGCAGCTGCTGTAGAAGATGTGGGCTGACCTGAGAGAGGATCACAAGCCAGGCGGTGGGAGAGAGACACTGCCCCACACCTGCCCACCACATGCTGTCACTGTGAAGGCCCAGCAGCAGTTTTCCAGAGGCAGGTCAGCAACAAGCAGCTTGCTCCACCCACACTGTCTGCATGCTGGTGGAGAGGTACCACACTCTCTTCAAAAAGATCTCTTCAAAAGTATTAAAAGAAAACTGTTGTTACTGGGGTTGAACTTGAACAACCTCTACAACTGATTGTGATGCTGAGAGCAGCTCATGAGCACAGTGCAGCTCCAAATGCAAGGTCTTTGCTTCTAGCCCCATATGCTGTGCAAGCAGAATATTGACTGTTTAAATAGAAGATGCACTTCACTAGAGGAGGTTGCTTGATGAGTCCTGTACATATCTCCTTATAAAGACCAGAAATGTGCTTTCTGAAAGAAAGACAGTATATAAATTGATTAGGCAAATAATAAATAGTGCCCCAGCCTCCTGTCTGCAGCAGTCTGAGTGCTGGGCATATGGCACCTTTCCAGACCACATGGCAGCCAGTGAGGCAGAGCTGGTGATTATTATTTCCCCCACCTTTGGCAGGAAATAAAACATCTGTTTAATCCTGACAGTGGGACTCCCCAGCAGTTAAGCTAAGATGGTTAAAAAGGAATATAATTGAAAATTATGTTTAAGGCAGTGGAATGCAGTGATAAGACTTCTCAATTTTTTAAAGATTCCAGTCTCTGACACTTTGAGAGTTATGGGATTTTTCATGGCTGTAGACAGTCAGGACCTCTGTTTCACAGCTCAGTTGAAAAGAAATCCTGGTTTCAAAAAAGGACATCTTTTCAGCAGGACTTAGTGGACAAATGTTTGTGGCTCTGTATTGCTCACAAGTGGAGCAGCTGTACTTGGTGCTGCTCTCAGTTCTGGTTACCAATGGTGTTTCTCATTGCTGTTCAACCACTAGGCAGTGTTAAGAGCTTGAACACTTGGACTGTTACTGTGAAAAAGCAGCAAGAGAAGACATGCCATTCTGTGAAATATATAAGCAGATGAAGGTATTTTTGGGCTGCAGAGCAACTTCTAAATTGATCTGTTCCCCTGGGAAGTTAAACCCAGTATTATTGATTATCAGTATGTAGACAGAGGGCTAACTGAAGAGCCTAGCTAGGCAGTGAAGAACAGGAAGTACAGCTGCAAATCTCACCCTACGGAACAGCAACAGGGCCCTAAGTGGTCAAAACAGACAGCTTCCAAAAGAGAGAGGGGTATTTACAGAGGGTGACATAGTCAGAGTGGTCCAGTGAAACTGAGCAAAGGGAAATTGAGACCAAATGCTCGTAAACAATTCCTATGTCTCAGATTAATCTGCACAGCTGTCTTAGCAGGGAATGTTCAAATCCCCTTCCAGAAAAGGACAAAACAAAGTCTTGGGTTCAGCAATCCAAAGAATAAGTCTGTGCTGAATTACTGGACTATGATGAAAAACATTTGCTGTTTTTGTGGGATTCATCTCACTCTATCCTCTTCCTATCCAGCAGAGCTTACTCACAGACACTGTAGTGCTCTTCTTTGAACTCGTTTGGCTCAGTGGGTGGACAGGCATTTGGTTAGTGGTGGTCACTTTGGAGGGAGGAGGGTTTGGAGAATCTTAACAGGCAGTCACCGAGAACAGATTCCAGCTGGCTGCAAGCACTCCCACTAGGATGTGAGGCACAGCAAAGTCCTGTGCTTCTGAGTGCCCCCGTCAGGCGATAAGCACAAGCACCCTGGCATGCATGGCAGCACTGAAATGTACAGGCATAATCGTTATTGTGCTATCCCTTAGGAAATAGCTGATATTGCTGCAGTTTGGAGCAACGGATGTGGATTAAACCCTCAAAAAAAAAAAAAAATTGCATCAGTTTGAGGCATAATTAAAAGGAGCCTGAATCCAATCAAAGACAAAACTGCAAAGCAAAACCAGGACTTTGGTAACTTGACTTTGCCTATTGCACCCACTTCTTTACTGGGTTTGACTAGGTCAAAAAAATGTCCAGCCCCTGCAGCTGCAGGTAGCTGTTGTCCCTTGCTCAGCAATATAATCAGCTATTGGCACACAGCTGTAACAGAGGGTGCTGCTCTGGTTGTGGGCTCAGAGCTACTTAAGTTGGGTAAGATCATTACCATCTTCCACCCAGACCTGCTGCAGTGTGCCCACCACAAAATGTCACCAGAAGTTCCTATGCAAGCTTCACATTCTTGGATGAGTTGGAGCATATTCCTGAGAAGGAAGTCAAACTTTGGTTAATCGTGGTGGGTTATACACCTACGACTATTAAAACTCACTGTACTTTGTTTCCCTCACTGGAAAGGGTGAACTTTCTTCCCCATTATGGTCTTTGTAAAATTGTGTGCATTTTTTCAAGGGTACAGTTGAAAAAGATTGCCTTGCTTGACTGTTGGTTACACGTTCACAGGTGTCTTTGCTGTCAGTTATCGATGCTATCAAGAAAGCAGCATCCCTTAAAAGGCTTCCAACTGAATTTTAGCTCCAGGCCACACACTCTCTCTCTGCAGGGTAGCTTTTACCATCTAATCTCACTGGAACAAGAAAGCTTTAAAACTAGGAAAAAATGAATGAGGAAATCAGTGATACCAATTATACACCAAATGAAGATAAGTCCCTCTGTCTCATTAGCACTGTTTAATTATGCTTGGATTTAAATTCTAAATATAGTTCATACAAATTCACAAGGGCAAGTGTTTGCTTCCCCTGTTGTAATCCTCTTCACATCTAATACTCCTCTCTCCTATGAGATCAACAGTTTTAAGGACCTGTCTGCTTGAGTCATAAATAGAAAAGATGCTAACACTTCACCACTTAAAAGTGAAAAATATTGGTTAAGCAATGGCTTATGTTTGATATTTGCACTGCTGTGAGAGTCCAGAGGTCTCAGATGACTTCTCAGCTTCCTGTGCTGGGTCTGTGTGTACACATGGAGTGAGTGCCTGGGTTTCTATATTCTTAACAAAGCAGAGGCAGTGTATTTTCTATGTGCTTGTTGTCATGACCCATCATGATGTTTGTTATAAATTCTCATCAGGCTGATCAAAGACACCAGACTAGGTGTCAGGAACATTCATGGTTTCATTGTACAGTTGCCATAACTGTAGCAACCAGCCCCTGTTTAGACTAAAAAGATACTGCCTATAAACCCCTTAAATTCTTACAATACACTTCCACAAAGGTGTTGGCTAACAAGCCCTTTGTTTTGTATACTTCAAGAAGTTCTCAATTCCCACGGCAAACTCATCAAAGGTGCTGTCACACAAGCCACAACACACCTCCCGCCCACTCCCACAATAAACTCCAGTACAGATTACAGAGTAGAATATGATAACTCTGCTTTGCCCAGGAAAAGCAATGGAAGAAAACATAGAATATCATCAGTCCTTAGATCCCGTGTTGGTCCTGTTGAATGGATTGTCGAGAGCAAAAGAGGAAGACAGGAGAAAGAGGGAGAGCGGGGGCCAATCCTTTTACAGGTAACCTGGTGCATGACTCATGTATTTTCTGCACTGCTTTGTTTGCAGATGCAGAGTCAGCCCTTCTCCAGGAAGTGAGCTGGGGGATAGGACACTGAGCACAAGTCTCAGGGCAGAGCAGGGAGTCGGCTCAGAACAGTGCTGCCCCACCTCTGCAGGACCCTCTCCTCTGATCACCTTTCCTGTCACAATACTCAGAATGTTTGAGACAAAACATGCTTAGGTCTGCTCTTCTACACTTGTGTGTATGCATTAATGTGTGTATGTTCTGTCTGTCTATCTCTTTAAATGCAAACCATCAAAGTTTGCAGGAATTTGAGTCTTACCTTCCCAATTATGGAAAAGCACTTGACCCAATCCATATCTCTCTGGGATTAACTTTAATGGCTTTACCAGTTTATTACTACTAACCTGGTAACAAATATTATTTCTAACTACTTGGGTCAGTACAGTTACTAGTAGATTTCAGCAAGATTCTAGAAAGCCACCCTAAATCTGTGACTTCTACCAAGGGGTTCAGCTGAGAAAGAGAGGAGATCCACTCCCTTAGTCCCTGAAGAAAATGCCCCCTCTGACAGACAGATCTCACTCAGAAGAAGCCTACTCTTAGTCCATGTGCAGAGTAACTGTCCAAAACATCAATGAGGATGTCTTCAGTTTGAGAAAGGTGGCGCTTAAACAGGCACTTCTGCACCAGACAATTCTCAAAGGAAGGAATGGGGCAGGGAGGAAAGAAGCAAGCACCTGTTTTCCTTTTAGGTCTGGTTAAAAATTCAGTGTTAAGAAGCTCCATCTAAAAACACAAAGATTGAAAACATCATCAGCACTTCTAAATGCACAGAGGGCAAACATGCTGCCTACCAGGGCCTCAGTATTTGCTAATCCTTTATCAGTGGTTTTGTTTGACTCAGAAATACTATTCATTAATTGAACCACATATAAAGACTATTGAGTGAGAATTTTACTGCCCTCAAAACTAAAGTTTATTGCACTTATGAAAGCATTTTACACTTGCATCCTGGATTGGTATGTATCTGCCAAGAACAGATGTCATTGCTTAGTCACAGAGTGCAAAGGCATTTGATGGTTAGTGTCATCTCAGCTTTGGGTATCCAAATGATAATGAACATAGATGCAGTATTAGATTTGAACTTCAGATGCTTGAATTCATGCAGGATGTAGACGAACTACA
Organism: Platysteira castanea; assembly: GCA_013397175.1. Classification (NCBI taxonomy): domain Eukaryota; kingdom Metazoa; phylum Chordata; class Aves; order Passeriformes; genus Platysteira; species Platysteira castanea. The sequence continues at coordinate 108,774 of VYXC01003298.1, forward strand.
CTTTAGTAACTCTGAGATATAGAATAATTAGAACACCAGGTTCTTCCTGCATTAGTTTAGCCAGGGTATGCTTAAAAAATACGGTGGGTTTTTGTAACTCCTACCCCCTGGAGACAGAGAGGCAGAATTGGCACTGAGGGCTTATATGCTGGTAAGCACTCAAATCTCTGTGGTGGCTGCTGTGATTGGTATTTCTTGGAAATTTTGGTTGGACTCTTGTGCCTGGAGAAGGAAGTCATCTGTGCATCTCTAGCAAGATGTCCACACACTGGAAATTTGAGAATACTGGTAGGATAGCGAGCCAACTGTCCCCATTAGGAGAGGTGCTCCTACTGAGGGAAAGCCAGCGAGCCAGAGCCCAGCTGTGAGGGTAAGCCTGGCTCTTGGGAAGCCCTTCCTCCTCCAGGGGCTCAAGAGGAGCACAGCCTGACTGGAAAGGGAAGACCTGTCCAGCACCAAGCTAAGATGCTGCCATTTCCAAGTGTTCCTCCCCTGCTCGCTCCGCCCCCCAGTGCTCACACCCACTTCTGGCACTGTGCCTGCACTCGTGTGGCTGCCTGCGGCCCAGGTCAGCTCTCAGTCCTGGCTGGGGGGCAACCCAGACAAAAAAGAGGGCTGCCTTTTCCCTGACACATGCCAGCTGAGGAGACCTAGCAGACAGCTGGGTCCCCCTTGGCCTGAAGCTGAAGGAAGGAGGCTGTGGGTGCAAAGGGCTCAGGGGTGAGCCCTGGGTTTGCTTACACTGACTGCACAACCCACATCTCCAGCTAGTTAACTCCAGTTAAACTGAGTGGTGTTAAACCCTGGACCAAGAGCACCAAAGTTCTCACACCATTTATGACTTTAGTCTAGCAGCCACGAAACAGCATTTTTCTGTTCAGACACACAAAAGAATGCAAAACAATATTTTTAGAATTTTTTATTTTATTTATTAAGAAAGTAACTTCTAATGTACTACTACACCCTAATGGAATCAATTTATGTGAAGCACTCAGATAATTCTAACTCTATTTGTCTCGGGTCAAAAATACAACAAAATCTTCAATAGTAAAAAGATATTTAATTGCCCTAAAACAGAAGCACCATGCTATTTGGATTAGTAACTACTACCTTATGATTTCTTACGAGAAAAATGCCGTTGCAGTAGTAGTAGCTACCACAATTACTTTCACCAAATTAATTTAGATCTACCTCCTATCCTTAATTCACCTTTATCAGCACAGTGTCTGTCCTGGGTTACAGTGTATTCTATTACCATCTTCATGAGCTGTTGAAACCAGGTGTAGCAATGTTCTTTGCCTCCTGCCTCCGGAGTATCTCCTGTTAATGGCCCATCAAGGCCTTGCCTCATGACTCACCATCCCATGGTGAGATGCTCCGCCCAGGGGGAAGGAGCCAAGCATTCCCAGCTGGATATAGCCTGGGGTTTGGAACGGCACAGCAGCCTTACCTACTGGATTCCCAGAGGACAAGAGCTACACAACCACCACTGGACTTCCCGAGGAGGACCAGACCTTTTCTACACGATCACCGCTTCAACAGACCCACTTCAAAGAGAACTGCAGCTCTCACCTGACCCGACTGCTACCACCACCCTGCCCGGCAGGGTGCCAGATCATACACTGACTCTGTCAGCTTAAACCAGTGTTTCTGTATTATTGCTTTGTTATATAAATATACACCAGTAAAAGAACTGGTATTCCTATTCCCCATATCTTTGCCTGAAAGCCCCTTCATTTCAAAATTATAATAATTTGGAGGGAAGGGGGTTGCATCTTCCATTCCAAGGGAGGCTCCTGCCTTCCTTAGCAGACATGTGTCTTTTCAAACCAAGAAATAAATGTTAGAAAAAATAACTGTTAAAAATAAATAACATGTTAGAAATCTTAAAGCAGTGACCATCACAAGGAAATGTGTGACTTGAACATTATAAAATAATTTAAAAGGCTTCTGAGTTTGGATTGTGTCATTTCAAATTACAAGAATGGCAGGATAAGAATAAAGTCCAGATCAGAGAGAAGAGCTGAATTACAATATTTCCAGCAATTATAAATATATTTGGTCAGTTGCGCTCCCAGCTATGGACATCAATCAACGCATTTCATAGATTCATCATTTTAGTATTTGAGCACCTAAAAGTCCAAAGTTTCCCTATAAGGGCCTAGGGCTTAACACAAAAGTTGAAAAGACAAAATTTAGCCTTGTTGGAGTAAAGGTCTTTCAGAGATCCTTTTCCTAGACACTACACCTCAATACTACTGTGAACTCCAAGAAGAAGCAAAGCTTTACTCCAGAGGCTTTGATTTTTATTTCAAGACTTCTGCTTCAAGTCAGATGGATTCTATAAAGCAGTAAGTTTTCCTTTGCTGTTCGTTACAAGATATTCCTTCCTGTTTTACATAACCTATAAGAGAAGCATGTTTCTCTTAGTATTTGTTGAGTCAATCGCTATCCAAATACAGCCAAATGCTACTGAATTCCAATACCTCATGCCAGTTTCTAGGAAAATTAGTGTCATTAGTATTTAAATCCTCTGCCTACTGAAGACAGAGAAGCCTCGGTCCAATATCCCAGAGATATAGGCAGTCTTGACTGTTCAGTTACAGGCATCTGCTGCTCTGATACTGCCATGCCCATGCTCTGTGTCATGCCAGTGTGGGGCAGACAGGTAAAGCACATGTTCAGCAGTCTGAATAGAGCACCTTGCTTTGCCATCTAGTGGGCACTGGGAAACCAGGTGCCTCCTTTCCTGGGCTGCTAACACTGTATCTGAGGCACATCTCCAGTGGCAAGCTGAGTTTTGATGTACCTCCCTGATTTAAGACAGAGGCTGATTTATAAGCACCAAAGTGCTGCTAATAAAGCTATGATGGGTCAGGCAGCACCACTTTTCCCCTTGTGTCCTGGGTTTGTTTTCTGTGTATCTAAATATAAAACACAACATAAAACTCTGTAATTATAGCAATATAATTATAGCAATTCACCTTCTATCCCCCCAGTGCATAGTGGCTGAGTCTGAAAGTGTTCTGGACACACATCAAGTTATCTAAATGAGTACAGCTGAAGTGTTATTTCAGACACACCATCCATCTGGAGCCTTGCCCAGCCGACTCCTGGTTGCTTTTCCCCAGTTTCAAATAGGAATGGCTTATACTGGCTTTTCCCCATGATCTCTGTGCTCATCTGTGCTGCTCTTTAGCACAAAACTAGCTAAATTCTTTGCAACCTAAGTATTCTTTTGCAAAACCTGAAAGGAGGAAAAAAAAAAAAAAAAGAAATAAAGAAGGAAACGAGGCCTTCACATTGCTGCCTCATGTTAACAGAGCCCATCAAAGCATGCCCCCAAATAGAAAAAGCTATCTCAATGTAATTCAGCTGAACTCTTCCCAGTGGTCTCTGGGATAAGGAGAGAACCCACCAATCTTTACAGTTTTCACCATTAGGACCATGTTTTGTTGAATGTGCTAGCTACATATTAAGATTTTCATTTTAGCAATATATTAAAGTATTAACATAAGTGGAAAAGGATGAGGGTCATTAAAAACACAGGAATCCTGACAGATGATAAAGGATGACAGAAGAGTAATTCTTCTATTTTATCTGTCAAGGTTTTATTAATTGGGTGATAGGACAGTAACCTTTAGGATATGCTAATTTGTTAGACTGGAATGTATTTGGGCTCAGTAATAAAACTATCCTGACAGCTCTAAGAGACAATTCATGAGATCAGCTCAGCACCTGATACATCCTTATGTAACCCTAACAACCAGCATGAGGATTTCAGGGTCTCATATAAATGTGTATGAATTGACATTTAACCAATGGAACAAGATGCTCCAAATCCACTATGGGCAAGTGTAGCGTGCCAACTGACCTGTTACTTACCTGTCTTTGCAATAGAAGGGCATTCAGGGAAGGTATTCTGGTGCTCAAATCAGTGATGAGAGCTCTGCCAGCAGCCAATGAGCCACAGCTGCAAGCCTGAAACAAAAAATTTGTGCAGTAATTAGGGTGATTACGTCTGTCATGAAGGAAATTTTACATTATGCAAATATACAAAGCTGTGCAGTAACTCTTCATGTGGCTTTTTATAGGGACAAATCCAGGGGAATGAAAGAAGCTGCCCCACCTCACTGTCAGCCCCCTGTATGTGACTATTTGGCAAGTCCTGTTCCTCTGCCATGCTCAGCCCAAAGGCAGAGGAGGTAGATGGCAGAATTCTGGGAGCATGCGGCATGTTCTACTTCTCTGAGTCCTTTAAATCTTTGCTAGTTCTATCAGTTTTGGTGCAAACTGCTGTTCTACCAGTGATGGCAAGTGAAGATCTACTGTGTCTGCCCACAAATGCACAAAGGAATGCAGTTCTTGGTGCTCTTTCCTGCAAAGCTTTTGCCAATGCTAACAGACAATCATATCCCTTTTCCAGCTTTCATTCCAGGCCTGCTAAAGCCATGAGTGTCCCAACAAGTTAAGACAAGAAATCGTCTCTCCTCTGTCTTGCATTTTGACAGTTCCTTTCTGGAAGCATTAGTAGGATATGAATAGGAAAGAGCTCATGCTGCAAAATACATTTCTGTGTATTAAAATAGTGTTTCTCAAGGCCCTGCACACATCACCCCACTAATACATTGATTCTTGCAGGAATCTTTGCTATCCATCCAATTGTTAACCATTACACATTTCAGGAGAGCATCCTCCACACATCATGTAACATGGCTGCATGGTGACATCCTGGAGCACTGCTGGACACAGCACCAGCTGCTCTAGAAGCTGCAAGGGCAGTGTCTGAGGGCCGGAAGACACATACTAAAGTATCACAGGATCTCTTTCTCTACAGGCCCCAGTTCCAACTACTCCATTGCAGTGAAAGGTGTGCAGACAACATATAAATTCAAGTTAAAATTCATTTGGGCAATAGGAGACACACATTGCCAGATCCTACCTAAGAGTACTACAAAGTGAAATACAATATTTGCATATATTATATAAAAGCCATTGACTTGTAGAAGTGTGTGGCACTTTTATCCCTTCAACTAGAACCATAAAAAAATAACCTCATGCTTGTACATACAGCCAATGTATTTAACATAACACACTGCCTTTGACAAAGCTGTATACCACCAATATTTTAAACTATCATTGTTCTTTATTAATATTTAGAAGAAGCTGATTTGAAAGTGTCTTCTCTCCTGAACTATAAATACTTCAGTATTGCAACATCAAAAATAAACTAGGATATTGATTCAGTAAGGTACTGACAGGCACTTCTAAGCACTGAAATGCTGGATAGTGCTTACGCCTCTTTGAGCTATAGCTGCTCCCAGACCTTACTGAAGACAGTAACTCTGCTAAGGACTGTCCTTCCAGTTTTGGAGAGGGTTCAATTGCACAACACCCCTGGACATCAATACTACAAATAACAGGAAGCCACAACCCCACGCCACTGGCAAAACTGATTTAAACCTTGCATATACCTGTTGGGTAAACAGGCTACCCAAAAGTAACAGCAAACCCAAGGGTGATGTCCAGGGACTGCTTGTTTTTCACACTGTAAGCACAACTGCAAAACTGCAGAAACACTAACGGGCCAGGGCCTCAGGGCTGAGGCCATGGCATTCTCTTCCCAGGAAACACTGGTTCCATTGGTCTGCAGAGTTATGCTTTGCTGAATAAATACCATGGCAGAGCTTTCATACAAGAGCAAGAAAACATTTCACTTTGCTGGTGACCTGCAGGTCTGATGGCAGCACATCTTCTGAGGACATAGCAAATGTGGCTTTGATCTTCTCCACTGTTTGCAGAGAAAGTCCCTATGAGTGTTTCAGTGGTGCAGAGAAAAAGACACCCATCGATTTGTACAAGGGGATTCTGAAATTTAAACATCCTGTAATTTCTTAATGATACCAAATTAGTTCTCCAGACACTAGATACAAAAGGAGCTTGCTAGGGAAAGCATTTTTCCTTGGCTTATACACAGGATTTTACTGGCCTGGGAAACATAGCACAGTGAAAATATTGCAAGGTGACTCAATTACTTAGAGCAAAAAAGAAAAATCTAATTTCTCCAACTGCAAGAGTTTCCGAAACATTCTGTTGAGTATCTGAAAACATTATTGCAAGAATCTCACTTGTTCAGAGGATAATAATCTTAATTCCACAAGATACACCTGAAGTTCAAAATTAAATACATGGTGGCTGTACAGAAAGCAAGGCTCATGTACTATACGTGGCAGGAAACTGCTTTTTGTGCCACAGTGCACAGGACTGGAAGTAATAGGCTTAAAGAGCAATAAGAGGATGCTAGAAAAAACTAGAATAGATCACTTGGGTAAGTAATGCAGCATCCACTGAGAGGCATCTTTAAGAATAAGGTAGACAAATTTGTCAGGATATAAGTAAACTTGAGCCAAACTTGGTATTAGAAGAGGCTAGAGAGTTTTTCGGGGATCCTTGCCAGTAAGCACTGAGGACCAAGTAAAACCTGCTTTGTTTTTGGAAGGGGTGCTTGGAAACACACTGGCCTCAGGTGGCAGGTATGTAACGCCAGATCCCCAGGATGGTGATTCAGGGAGCTCTATATATCTCATTAGATTCCTTTCACCAGTCTCACCAATCTGTGATCACAAAGACATGAGATTGCTGAATCATTATTTCTCTGAAAAATGTGCAGCCTTACCTTTCCTACAAAGGCAACACAGTCCTCAACTCTACAGTCCATGGCTTCCTGGAGCCAGGTATGATGCAGGCCTCAGGAAGGGTATTTACACCCCGACACCCATGGCAGGCTCATGCTGGGACACGACAGTGCCCTGGTCCCTGTGATGTGGCAGCAGAAGGACACGCTGGGCTGGCTGGCTCACGGCGGGTGGGGCGTGCAGGGGAAACACTGTCAGTCTCCGCTGCCTGGCACCCCTCAGCTGTGAAACCAGAGTCCTCAACTTGGCTGTAGCTGATAGGGAGAAAAAATATATTTTTGAAAACGCAGTAGCAATTGTGAGACTCAAGTATTTTAGACATCAATATCAGGACACTCTCTAACCACAGTGTCTCCAAATTTTAAGCCTTCCCTGTCCTGATACGTCACCCAGGTCCCTACCCCACCAGGCCAGGCTCTCCAGTCTCCCTTCCCAATGCATTATCCTACTTCTGGAGAAGGGCACCAAGTCCTGAAGGTTCTTTGAAGAGTAATAAATGATTCAGAGGCACTTCTTACGTCACCTGCAGCTCCCTTCCCTCGCTGAACCACTCCACTCCACAACACGGCTGTGGGGATGGTGCTGCATCTGCCCAGCTGAGGCCCCACTGGGCCGCAGCTCCTCTGTCCCGACAGCAGCAGCTCCAGCCCCAGCAGGGCCAGAGTCCAGAGCAAGGCTGAAGGAGCAGCGGTGCTGGGGACCTGCGTCCCCTCCCCTGGCTGGATGTGCCGTGTCCCGCCTGGCTGCGGGAGCTGTGGGACAGGGAAGACAGGCCCGGCCAGGCTGGTGGCCCTGCCTCAGACCTGTGGTTTTCGCAAGTTTGGGAAGATATCAAAGCTGGAGCAGGAACACGCAGGGTGCTTTAAATTCCAAAACACTTTTCCCTTTTTGGGGTTGCTGATTTTAAAACACACAGTCACCTGCTTAGGCTGCCACGCAGGTCACAGCAGCGTGGAGCTCCCCGCGCCGCGCTCGTACTGGTGCCTGCACAGCCATGATGCATTTCCAGACTTCCCGCAAGCATCAAAAGCACTTTTCAGGAAGTCAAAATATTGACCAACCTCCACAAAACTGGTATCTATCAACAGGTGTAGACCAAGTTCAAAGTGTCTAATGCTCCACTGTGAAATCTGAACAAAATCAGCGCTAATATAAGCAAAATAGTGCCAAAACACGGTTGTTTTGCAGGAACAAGCCAACCAGTGTTAATTCTGGCTGCAAAGATGTAGTACTACATTCAGTTAAAAGTGCGTAACTTCTCTTACAGTCACTTATTTAATATGTAAAGAGGTTTTTTTAATTATTATTTTTTATTATACAGTAATGTAGTATTTTACAATCTTCCAGTGCACAGATTTAAAGTGTTTATGAATTTAAAGGAAGCCTTTTATTTCCAAGATTAATGAAGAACTGCATGATGATGTTTAACTTTGTTTGTCTTCCTGCTGTTAAATCAGGAGAAAGCTTGGGAGACCTAGTGATGGGTGACACATGGTGAAGTTAGTAAAATGGGTATGAAATACAGACTGAACACCTGACACATGAATTACCTAGAAGTGGATCAGCAGCATGAGTCAGCAGCATAATTCAGGGTCCTAAACTCAGCCTCAAGGGTACTTCTATCCCAAGTACAGATTGCTGAGTAGCAGGCACCAAACACACAACTCAGAAGTCTTCTTGTGACCTTCTTGTGACCACAGAATTAGTCCACGTGGGGATACAAAGTTTTCATTAACAGTACTGCAAGAGGTTAACATAAACACTACTGTGCTATTGGGTAAAAATCTTGCAACTTTGAGTCAAAAGATGAGATGAGAAAGCTATTTCTTTCAAATATTTTTGTATAAAGCACTTTTAAAGTGAGCATTTAAGTTTCAGAAACATACCTGTAAAGCTGAAGTAAATGTCATGTATTTAGCCACAACAGCCTATTTCTAGATCCTAACCAAGGAAAAACAAGTCTGTACATCAACCTCCTCTTTTAGGTAGCTGTAAATTTCCCAGGTACTGAAGTGGTTCTCTAATATACTGCCTAACTTACCATTGCTAAGGTAACACATTTCAAAGAAATAAAAATACACTTAACACTATCCTACGTGTTTTTATGTGGTAAAACCGTTAATTCAATTTCTGTTATCAACAGGCAGAGTAAGAAGGAATGAAATCTAATGTGAACTTGCAGCTATAGCACACTCTCCTTGAACTCTGCACTTGGTCTTGTGCTGCAGAGAGTGGAAAGGATGGAGTCCCAGTATTCTGTTTGAGTCTAATTTTCTAATAATTCTATGAGCTAATCTTATTCCACAGCTCAATCTTTAAAGAAGGACCACTGAAATACTTAGGAGTTCTTTCTGTGAGGTCTATTCAATGAAATGAAGTTTTGGTTACCTCATCAAGACAGATGTTTTAAGTTTCATGGAATCTTCCCCTTTCACCTCCAGTGTTACTTGAATTAATTACTGTATTACTGGCCTTTTGTTTGTAATTAAGAAAAGTTTCCTTTAAATATTTTCATGTTAATCAGTGATATGGTTAAGTGATTTGCCCTTTGCTGAAATGTAAAAACACACAATGAAAACCTTGAAATTTCAACTGCCGTTGTTTATTACTCTTTTGGCTACATTCTCTACAATTTCAGCAGCATCTTAAAGAGACAGTTAACATTTCTTTATATACAATGAAAACAAAATGGCTTGCAACATCAGAAACAAGAGCAACAGTTTAACTGTACAATACTAAATGAAAACCTGTGGTAATACAGCCTCCTCTTTCTGCAACATGGACAAAATTACATATAGGTATTCAGCATCAAGAATGGGATAGTAAAAAGAATAGTGAACAGGAGAGAGATACACTGTTCTGAAAAATAAGTTTCTACCATACAAGGCAGTTAGAAAATGTTTCACATTTTAAAATACCTGTACAAGCCACAAGAAACATTTCCTTGCTGATAGAACTTCCAGAAATAGAGAATAACCATGAGCAACTTCTACATCTATTATCAATGCGCTCTGCAGGATGAGAACGCAATAAACTGACTTAAAGAACTGTACTGTATATTGCCAACACAGATCTGCTTTACATGCCTTGATTGTTAACAAATTGCCTATTCTCAATCTCTCGTACAGTTGACTCGCACCTTAAGGAGGTCATTTGACTCTTGTAAAAGTAAAAGCAACATCATTTAGCAGCAATTAAAAGCGCCTTGAGGGAGACTTAAAAAAAATACAATATCCAATTAGAAAAAGCCATACTTTAAACATTTGTACAGGAATAAATTGCTGAAATTTAACTGAAAATGTGACATCTGTACAACAATTTACAATAGAGCTAGAAGGGAATTTATCATTATTCCTGCATAGAACATTATACATGACCTGTTTGCATTTGGTTTCAAACTGTTGCTTGCTTTTATTAGAAGCCTGGAAGGTTTCACAAGTTTCAATACCACAGCAAGTATAGTATTTTTAAAAAACTGAATGGATTTCAAAATTAGCAATCTATTTGCGAAATAAGTACCAGGAATTCCATATCACCCTTCCAATCTAAATTCAGTGAAACACCACCACATTTTTGGAGGTACAAGCCTGAGTAGCCAAATAAAATACCCCAATTTTATTCGAGAAATCTGATGCTGAACATTATCTTTCACTGTCTCACACTCCTTACTTTGGTTTCAAAAGATCAATGTCTTGGAAAGATGGCAGTTCATTTAGTTTATAACCAGGCACAAAATTTTTCCTGTGTTTTCAAATTTGCTCACTACCCTTTTTTATTTAAATAATGAAAAACTACCCTTCATGTTAGAACTTTCCAGTATCCACCAAATGTACTTTAAAGTATTAAAAAGATTATTTACAGTGTTCCCCAGAAAAAAACTAAAAACCTCTTCTTCAGTCTTAAACACAGTATACCTGTTAGTTTGTAACAGGAAGTGACATCCTTCATCCTTCAATGTTTAACGGTGTTTCTCAGAAGGGTGTATTTATTCACAGTCCATGATCCATTCCAATCATACAAATGACACTATGTAGGAGGACTTCAGTCTGAAAACAGACAAGTTATCAAACTTGTCCTGTGTAAGAACACTCAAATGCTTTCAAGCTCAAGTCTGCATCTGGAAACTAAACAAAGGTATCATCCCATTCCTCAGCTGGAGAAATTTCAGTACGAAATAATGCTTGAAGTAGGTGGTGTAGGGGATGCTGCTAGGCCAGTCATATGCAAGTTTCCTGAAGAATTTGATCTCCTCATATGAGGGAGAAGATAAGGATCATTAGCCAGCTGGTGGACATCAAATCTATCCTCTTTTCGGTATGCTAAACAGCGTCTGATAAAGGCCTAGAAAAGAAATGTAGGAAGTTACAATAACATTCCAAATACTTACATCTGCTTTCAGGCAAATAGGCAAGGCCTCTTGAATAAACCAGTTTTTAAACAATTCTTGTTCTTAAATAATTCAACCCAAATGACAATGTAACATTTTACTGTGGAGCCCACTGAAAAAATTTAACATCATGGGAGAAAGAAAAATTCCTCAAATTAATTGGCTTCAAATAATCATACTTCAAATATATATTTCCATGTTTAGGAACTATGTTTACAAGTAAAACATTAGCACCTCAACCAATTAGATTTCTGCATGTGTTATGCCTGAACAGTCTAATAAAAACCAGCAGCAAGTGTCAGAGAAAAAAGAGACCTTTCTACTTTCTCCAGTGAGCTTCTAAAACCATTGAGTTGAGTGGGGAAGAACAGGTGGATGATGTAGAGACAGAATTTCAATGCTTTAGCTGACTTCTGAAAACAGGCATTGCCACATGTGCCATGACGGGGTATAGCAAAACATGAAATTGACAATGATGGTTGCCATGCTCCATAGACATTATATAAAGAATGTTTATGAAACCACTACCTTATCCTTACTCTCTTCCCATGAAAAACTCAATCACACCTGCTTAAAATTATCTAATAAATTGAAAAACTCTGTAGCTAAATTCACAACTGTTCTTGAGTCACTATGTCATCCTTACGTTTAGGTCCATACTGTGTATGCCAATCATTTTGTGCTGGAAGTTTCTGTCAAGTCTTACATCTAGCACACACAGAACATTTGGTCTCCTGAGAGCCTGAGCTTCAACATTTAATGATAAAAAAATCCTTATTATTGCTACAGAACTGATTAGCACATCATTACTTAATTTAGAACTTAATTTAAAAGAATTACATATATCTTCTTTGATAAATCTGTTCAGCTGTTTGTTCTTTGTTCCAATTAAAAACTGGAGATTAAAGGAGAAAATCTGTGACACAAGTTCCAAAGAATCATGCTAGAATTTACTTCTATCATTTACATATCCAGCATGAACAGGGTACAATATAATAATCATGCACATCTGTTAGTATATATTCACATGTTCTTGGATATTACAGATTTTAATCAAATTCTTCACAATAAAGCCTTCAAAACAAATGAACGCTAAACAGTTATTTGCAAGATCCTCAGAGTAACACTTCGTGTCTAAAATGTTTTTAAAATACTTCACAGTTTTGTGGCACTGTAGCCACACTAGAGTGAAGCAAAGGAGACCAGTGCACAGAATAGGAAACAGTGAGGAGGATCAAAGGACAGTTACAGTTTGAAAACTAACTAACAATGTCATTTGAGGTTCCATATTTATTTAATATCTGTGTTTTCCAAATCAGAATTTCAGTTTACAAGCTCTTCTTTTCCAACTGCCAGGCCTATAAATCTGAAAAACAACTTGGATTCTACACAGTCATTGCAAATGGTCTGCATTAAGACTTTCATCTAAAATTGTTTCATAGTATTTCCACCAGAGAATAATTTCTCCCTCTCTCTTAAAGCTATCATGACAATGGTTAATATGAGTGAAAAATACTGTAAGTTTATCTTAATCTTTTAAACAGTGCATGCAAGTACACAGAGAATGCAAGAAGCTGCCAATTCTCCGTGCTGAACTGTGTACTCTTTCCTAACATCCTCTATATAAAAACTACTAATGACAAAGAAATGCAAAGTTAAAAGACAGATATAAACTCTCAGTATGTAATGGTATCAGCTACGTGATGCGTATCTGTCAACTGCATTCAAGGAATAGTTTTTTCAAATGCATGTGAAAAAACCAAAGAACAGCAAATGAAACCTCAACTAAAAATAAAAACCCAATACTAACTACAATTCTTCAACCAGTTTTTCATAACCTTAACTGCAACTCTCTCACTAACACTACTTTAGAAATTATAATGAACAGAAATATACCACCACTTGTAACAGCAGGTTTATGTACCCAAAAGACTTATTTTCTTGAGAAGTTACTGCCTCTATGTTTCCTTTCCTTTTAATCTTTGGAAGCTGAATCTTAACATTCCTAAATTTTTGGCATCTTGGGTCCCAAATCTAAGTATGTTTAGTAAGTTGCTGAAACTTGAATAAGCATTCTACTGTCTTGGCATTTTTTTCCAAAGAGCACATCTATTGCATCTGGTCATGAATGTATTTTTCAAAAATTGGGAGAGTTTTTACGAGCAAGTAACATAGAACATTTTCTCCCACTTTCACAGAATTGGATTTGTGTTACAGACGCTCACAGTAGTAATCATTTGGGAAACCACCCTAATCTGTTTCTGAACAGCCAGTCTGTGGAGAGGAATTTGATACTACTAAGATTTTTAAATACAGGACACATTGCCATCAACACCTTTGTGGCAGATCAACTGTTTTGGTGGTTTTATCTCCTGAATCAGCATCGATATATCTTTTAGATCCTTAATCTTAAAAATTCATGTTTCTAAACTCAGCTTTAAGTTAATACACACAGACTATGACCTTTCAAGGGGAACAGCATTACTGGTAAGGCTATTACATGTCCTTTGGGTACCTGGTAGTCAAATAGTTCTTCTAGCCAATAAGGCTGCAGAGAAGAACATTCACTATTTTCAGAAAGAGCTTGTTACTGTTAGCAGCAGCATTTCACAGGAACTTCTAGTGAGACAGCCTGAATGAGACACATAAGGTCCTCTGGGAAAAAGCAAAGCAGACAATGTTTGAGGTGGCCTACTTTAAAACCTCTTGCAAATTTCTGGAATATATATATATAGTTTTGCTTTGAAGTAAATGATTTTGAGAACTTCCAGAATAAGGTTGCTTAAATAAAAATATCCAAATGCTAGTTCTCAGTTATGTTATTCTACCTACTTAGTTATTATGTTCCACAGCATTCTTGGGTTAACAACAATTTTACAGCTGAATCCTTTAAAATGAATGTTTTTACTCAGAGATTATATTAAAAGTTACCTTGGCTTCATTGCTTACAACAGGTTTGACAGGGAATTGAACTTCTGTGGCTTTTAATATCGTATTTTCTTGTAAGATATCTTGCTGTGATTGATTGTGGCCAAATGGCTGCAAAATAAGCATATTGGTTTTTTCAGGAGATTTATCCAACTACCTTGATTTCATAAATATTTATGCTATAGTATGTTGTTGCAGTGTTAATACAAACTGCCAACAATTCTGCAAATAAAAACATTACAGGCAAGATTTTCTAATTTTTTGCAAAATCAATGTACACCACCAAAAACTAACACAAGTAATTTTCCATGTAGATTCATGTCTTCACAAATGGAATTCACAGTCTACTGAGAACAGGCACCTACACTAAAACTCTTTAGATTCTCAAATCTTTTCCTTACCTTTCTACCGTAAAGGCATTGGAAAAAGATTACTCCAACTGACCACACGTCAACCTTATTAGAAATCTTTGGTGGCTCTTTGCCAACTACAAAACACTCTGGAGGCAAGTACCTAGAAAACAAAACATATATTTCAGTCTGGAACATGGTCAATTATCAAAGTGTACAAACACTTCAGCTACATATCTCTGAGCTTTGACAACTGTACAACTGCCCTATGGTCTGCATTCCAACACCTTGCAACCCATCAAAATTGACATCACAGTTTTTGTACAATTAATCAAATAGAGGGGTCTATTTAACACAAGCACAAATACAAACAATTTTTACCTAAGCTGCCAATTATCACTTTCTTTTTTTAATTGGGATCCTAGGTTAAATATGAACCTTAGCCATCCAGCAAAGCAAAGAAAAGACGAAAGCCAAATACAGCATTTTACAGCAAGGCCTGGTTAAGAATCAAAAAAAATGCAGATATGGCCTAAAGACATTTTACCCAAATTTTTAGTAAAAATGGTAACATTACCCAGAGGGGTATGTGATAGACAAAGGTGATTGTTATTTCCATCCCCATATTCTGCAGAATTAATGAAAGTTGAGGAAGTTCCCATGTCATTCCTAAATTACAGATTAACTGGTGAAATAGAACCTCTTTTACAAAGCAAACAAAACCTTCCAAATGTATTAATTTAAGTGCAGTCAAGTATTATTGATTGCAATACTTAAAACTGAAAAAGGCAAAAAACTATTAGGGCAACTACAGAACAGGCACTCTTTCGTCAACAATGTGTAAAACTTAAACAGAAATTTTGAAGAAATACTTGTAGAAATGGCAATAGGCATAAAAATTAGATGAAAATGCAACAATTTTAAACAGCATCACAAACTCTTTCCTGGAATACTTGTCTACAATTCTGATTACAACAATCAAGACAAGTGATCTTGAAGTGATACAAATGCAAAGAAGGTTACTAAAATGATCTGAAGAATGGAGAGCCTATAGTTCAGGGGAAAAAAAAGTGAAGGCTATAAAAACACCAAGGAGCAAATACTAGGAAGGGGCCACAACCTACTTGAGAGAGGACAATGTTGGCACAGGAACAAACAAGTATAAACTGGCCACAAATAAACACAGTCTGTAAACTAGAGGATTAAAAGTTTCTAATGATCAGAGAACTGAGGTTACAGAAGACACTTCAAATCAGATTACAGGGGCCAAAACACTACTAAAATTAATATAAACATCTCGAAGTTTATAAAAGAGATTATGAAGCCTAACTGCCTGGGAAGGCAGGTAACTGGACCCAGTCACTGAGGAAATCTCTTCCAGGGCTATGCTGCTGACAGTTTGTGCAATGTACTCTGAACAGACTCATTCCCAACCTCAAACTCACACTAAGTATTTCTCTCCCTAATGAAGATTTTGGGCTCAGAGAAACCATGAATTAGAAATGCAGAGATTCATCATGAATCTATAATGATTACCAATCTTTTTTTACTCTTAAGTTTGCAGCACCACCAGTGCCTGAGGCATTTTAGATGAAATCCAAAGGCCAAAATTTGTCTGATATATATTCCTAAAAGAAAACATTTAACTAGGTAAAGCATTAAAAAGAGTAGCAAAAGCCTAACACTTCTAAAATGCTTCAACTTGAGTAACCATTTTTTCATGGCATGTGCACAGTGGCATTTGCGGAAGAACATGTGTTTTCTTTTCTAAAAACTCTGAAGGAAAAAGCAAAAACTTTGCTACATGCAACTCCTGAATATGGGAAAAGGTGCAAAGCAAATGGAAATGACATTGGCTTCTCTGTAGAGGAAATGACTTGTAACAACCTGGCCAATAGAGGATTTCTAATCCACCCACCCTGACACAGCCAGCACATAGCCATGCTCAAGGAGTTACTCTGCCATGAAGAATCTGCATCTTTAGAGACCAAATTCTAAAAACAGATTTTCTGTAAGCAATGAAATGCTTATTGTTATTCCTATGCTTTGGCAGCTCTAAAACTCCAGTGTTTTGGATGAGCATGCAAGTGCACACAAAAAATAAATCACAGCTGCTGAGCTGTCATTAACCTTTAGGAAAGTAGAGTGAATACTCTTTTGTCCTGAGGACATTACCTGTTGGTAATCCCTGTTCTACAGTTTTCAAGTACTAAGCACCCACACTTAATCATCACAGCTCTGTTAAATGTCTTCAATGACAGAACAGCATTGACCAGCAGCCAAAGATTAAAGATTAAATACTTGCTTCTTCAGAGGAAACCATATTTCTAAATCACAGTGATCACCTCCACACTTATTTATATATATAAAAAAAGAACAACACACACACTCCCTTATTTTACTTGTTATGTAATTCTTCTAACATTTGGAAATATCAACATCACAGTAACTACACAGTGACTACACAAAAACCTTTGTCATCCATGTTAATATTTTTAGTCCTAGTTGTCTCTCCAAATTTGCTTTATAAGACAGCATTTATAAAATCTGAACAATTATCCGAACTCTAAACAGCCAAATCAAACCAGGCCTTACCAGTAAGTGCCTGCTCCCTGTGAAGTTAAATCCATTCCATCCACCCCATAGCTATCATCATCCATTATTTTGGACAGACCAAAATCAGTAATTTTTATTTCTCCACATGCTGTTCCATCTACGAGAAGGATATTACCTATTCAGGAAAAAAAAAAAAGAAAAATTACTTCAAAAAAGCTAACAGAATGCCTTCTTTTCAAAACCAGGTTCAACTTTCAAGAACACGTAACTTCACGAGGGGTAAGTGACAATTTTACAGAATCAAAATCATAAAATAGTCTGGGTTAAAAGGGACCCACGACTGAACCCACAACCTTGGTGTTGTTATCCCCATGCTTGAACCACCTGAGATACATTTACATAATCTTTACATTCTCAAGTCTAGAGTAACTTGACTATGACAAGTTTCTGTGCAGTTTCAGGAACTCTCTAGGTTACCATCATGATCTGAAATGGCTCTCTCAGCTGGGAGCTGGCTGGTCAGCAAAGAAACACCAAAATGGAGAGAGGAAACACCAGAATGCGGCAGTATACTAGTTACAATGAAGTTTCATTATTTTTCTGGCAGAACAAATCCTACACTACAATTCTCACAGTTTGCATATGCCACAAAATTGTGCCAAGAAATTGCTGCAATTTTACAAATCTTACTCCATGTGTTAAAGTTGTACAGTAATTTCTTGATATAAAAATGATTTGATGGAGTTCCTCTGAGAACAAAAACTAATGAGACTAAAAATACATTCTGAACAATTTCATAAGACAAGAGAAACCTATATGAACAGTTTATTAAAGAGCAGAAAGCAAACAGCCTGGCACCAAGAATTACTTTACAAACCCCACACTTGGAAGTGTAGCAGATCAAACCACATGAAGAATACAAGCATCATTCATGCAAGGTGGTAAAACAAAGGCCATGGAATATAGACAAATATTGTTTATAAAAATATTTATTATTCATTGTAAAGAAAACTCTCTGTAAAGTCCTGTTTTGGAGTGCTTATGCTGGGATGCTGAAAGTGATTGATTACATACTTGCAGATTAAAGCAAACATATGGGAAAAATTATTTAGACATCAGCATTCCACAATTAACCAGACAAGACTGAGCCTACTAATGATCTTATCTGTTTATATAGCTAATAGATACATGCATTGGTAGTTAGCAGTAGGATTTTTTGCTATTAATTCAAATCAAAATAATGCAAAGTAGAAAAGTTGTAACAAACATTTTCCACGGAAAAGGCAGATGATTCTGGCAATAAAATTCCACAGGAAAGTACATACTTTTTCCAGTTTTTTACAATAATCCTAACACACAGAAGATAACTTTGGCATTTTCAGGCATGAAATACAAACAAAATAAAGGATAAAAATAAATTTAATTTTCAATTGTAACATTTCTCACTTACCTGGTTTAAGATCATAGTGTATAATAGGGGGCTTGATCTCATTGAGATACCGTAGTGCATTTACTATTTGCATTACAATGGACCTAGCTTCTTTCTCTGACATCAATTTATGTTGCTTGAGATAGAAATCCAAGTCATTGCCTTCACAGTATTCTAACACCGTGCAAAACCTAGGGTAGAATTTAGAGAGACAATATTAAAGAATGTATCATACAGCATAATCAGAAACAGACATGACAACCTAGTTTCATTCTGACAAGTTTAAGAACGGCTGCTTAAATAGCAAAATATATGAATGAAATTGTTAATAGAACACACGGTGTAACTATTAGCTTACGAAAAATGACATAAATCAGAACATTCATACTCACTAAAAGAGAGACTGCATCCATATTGATGAGAAATTTTTAAAAACCTCTTTATTTATAGTAGACACATTTCTCAAAATCAAAATACCTTAATTATCCCTTAAGATGTGACACGATTTCATGCAAAGAGGTGCAGCCCAGTCACCAGGGGCTACACCAAGGATAGTAATGCTCCTGATGTCATTTAGTCTTGGAAACTTGTCTAAGGTATGGCAGCCTTTTGACACTAGTCAGGTGTTGCAAAACACTCTTTTCATCACCTTATAGAAGGCCTATAATATTTAGCAGACAAAATTCTGCAACTTGTGTGGGGTTTTTTAAAATGTTTTGGCTGAAAGCAAGAACATAGGTTATTTTTGTTCAGATACTCTTCATTTCTGTTTATCTAATATACAGCACTAAAATCCTTGCCAAGTTCTACTTACGTATCTGTATCCAGGGAGAAGTAGTCATATAGTTTAACTATTCGGGGGTGATCCAGTTCTTTGTGTATTCTATACTCTCTGCAGGCATGTCTAAAAGAAGATGGATACATTAACCTTCTACAATCAACAAAATGCTATTAAGCCTAACATATGAAGCGTAAGTCATTAATATTTACTTGTGGTAGTTTTCTTTCTTTTCATCCCTCCAGCTTTTGTTAAGCTGGTGAATCTTCACAGCAGCGTATCTTTGTTCATAAAGATCAAAAGCCTAAAAAAGAAATGCATGAATATGGGAAAGTTATAACCAAAGGTGATAAAATAACACCCAATAAAAAGCTGGCATGTAATTCACAAGTCTATTGACAAGGCTACTGTCACGCTACCTCCCCTCCACAGGTTAATCGAAGTTTGGTCTACCCATTACAATCCTTCAACCTAATTAGATCCACTTTTGTTCCCCCCAAAATTAAATCTACATGGCTCAAAAATAAATTTATGAGACTCAACAAACTCTACCTTGTATACTTCGCTGAAGCCACCTCGGCCAAGTAAATGGAGTAACAAATACCGTTCATTCAATGTGGGGTGATCTTTAAATCTTGAAAGAAGAAAAATACTGTTTTATTCTGTTTGAGGTATACAAGCGGCATCTAAAATGTAAATCTCTTAGTATTACTCATCAAATTCAGTTTTCTTTTTAGAAACAACATATAATATGCTGAGCAACATTACACCACAAGAAATCTTATGGCACAACTCCACAACATGACCAATTTCAGTACCTTTTGACCATTTAGTTTACAAATACTATCACAACACTGTCATCAACACAGTCAATCCTGGCAAACATTTTGTTATTTTTTCTAAGGATAAGAAAACATGCTTAAATTTAAACATGTGATACATGGGGCTTTCTTTGTTGTGCCAAATTTTATAGAAGCCTCACACTTCATCTTTCTGGAAAAGACAACAAAGACATTCTTCCAATTTCACACAAAACATGACCAGATATGTTGTTTATTACTGCCCCTTTCTAACAAATGGATTTTATACAGCACTAAGAAGTTAAAACAAATCAGAAAGAGCAATATGGGGAAAACACACAAAAGAACTGATTATCTGCTCATACTCCAAGCAAAAGCAAAAAGAAAACACTTCTTCCAAATACAAAATGATGCTGCCAGACCAAGAAAAAGGACCATACTCTCTCTCCTGAAATATACGGAAGTAAAAATACATTCTTCCATCCAATCAGAGGGAAGGGATCTGAATATTCATCACATTTTTAGTACAACGATGAGACAACTATACTCAAGAATCTAAGGCAACCTGCCACTTATACTCCATAGAAAATTTTAAAGAAGGGTTTAGGGCTAGTCTGCCAATAGCTCACCCCATCCTTCCATATTCTCTACAGTTCTGGAAGTATGGTCAGAGGTAGTCAAGTATTTGAGACAAGATGTATATTCTTGCTTACTGTGCTGTGCCCCTTTGAGAAATAAAACTTTCCTTTTCATTCACTATGAAGATACATATTTCACTGCTAAACAGTTTTTTTTAAGAAATCATAAACAGTAATTAATGTGTTCAGTGTAGAAGAAAAACAAATTTAGAGGCAGTATCATTTAGCCCAATTCTTTTTTTTTTTTTTTGTCCTTCTGTTACATGTGTACCTCTAGTAGGGCCAATCTTATTAATCTTACCACCTTTCCTCTCCACTGTTTTTGCTACCCTGTGTGGCTCTCCATGGCTCAGAACCTGCACCCCAACATCATGCGGGCTCCAAAGCCAGAGAAGAAGACCTAACCTGCACTCTCAACTTGTCCCATTATTCCAGTGCAGTTGTAGACATACAAGTTTACCCATGGGTAGATGGACTTGCTGCTAGCACAAGAAAATGGCATTGCTTTACACCACAGATGGAAGCAGAAATCCCAACAGGATTTGAGTCAGAATGAAACAGCTCCTTTGCATGAGAATCCTCTCCCTTAGCAAACAGCCACATTGCCAGGACATGACAGGAAAGACAGCAGGGGCTACAGACCTAAACTACTTCTCCATTGCTTCTCTCTTCTACATGATGACTATAAGCTGTGGCTTGGCCACTTGGCAAATACTTGTCTAAACACCCACGAAAACATGAATACACAGTTTAAAGCTGTTCATTCTGTACAATAAAATGTGTTAGCATTGACTGCAGACAATGAGTAGTGAAGCTGCACTGTTCTGCTTGTCCATGTCCTGTAACTGTTTTCAATTTGACTCTAATTTGGACATTCTTTGCCCCACATAGGCAGTATTTTCATAGTCAAAGCCTGTCATTTTTCTGTGCCATTTATTGCTTATTGTTGAAGGATCCTTTTTAAAAAAAAACCTAAACCTGTTCTAATGCAAACAGTGAAGATTAAAAATTATTGTCATTTAACCTGCTTGTTTATTTGTTGTAGGACATTTATTTTTAAATATGATTTTTTTATTTTAAAATATACTACATATTTTTAAAAAGAAAATACTCTGCCATCAATATGTAAGTATCAACATGCATTATTCTTCATATCTAAACCACTACGCCAATTTAGCTATCAATTAGCACTAAAGCCACATGGTAACAAAAAATTTCTGTATTTCTGATGGTAGGTTCCATCAGAGCAGTTAGGCACAACTTCACATCTTTTTCTTTTAATGTTTAAAAGCCTTTGTGTATCCATAATTCTACTGTGTCTAAAAAGTAAAAAAAAAAATAAAATCCTGAAGGCTTAAGGCTACTGTTTCATAAACATTTCCTAGTGCAGAAAGCGAGAAGTCCAGTCCCACCATGTCCTTCCCCCTGGCTCATTCAGCCCTTGCACTGCCCTCTCTCCTCATGGCAGCATTAATATTTTTGCAACTGGGGCAAAGAACTAGACCAGGAAATTGATCCTGGATTAAAATTAATCCAGAAAAATAAACCACAGNCATTCTGTACAATAAAATGTGTTAGCATTGACTGCAGACAATGAGTAGTGAAGCTGCACTGTTCTGCTTGTCCATGTCCTGTAACTGTTTTCAATTTGACTCTAATTTGGACATTCTTTGCCCCACATAGGCAGTATTTTCATAGTCAAAGCCTGTCATTTTTCTGTGCCATTTATTGCTTATTGTTGAAGGATCCTTTTTAAAAAAAAACCTAAACCTGTTCTAATGCAAACAGTGAAGATTAAAAATTATTGTCATTTAACCTGCTTGTTTATTTGTTGTAGGACATTTATTTTTAAATATGATTTTTTTATTTTAAAATATACTACATATTTTTAAAAAGAAAATACTCTGCCATCAATATGTAAGTATCAACATGCATTATTCTTCATATCTAAACCACTACGCCAATTTAGCTATCAATTAGCACTAAAGCCACATGGTAACAAAAAATTTCTGTATTTCTGATGGTAGGTTCCATCAGAGCAGTTAGGCACAACTTCACATCTTTTTCTTTTAATGTTTAAAAGCCTTTGTGTATCCATAATTCTACTGTGTCTAAAAAGTAAAAAAAAAAATAAAATCCTGAAGGCTTAAGGCTACTGTTTCATAAACATTTCCTAGTGCAGAAAGCGAGAAGTCCAGTCCCACCATGTCCTTCCCCCTGGCTCATTCAGCCCTTGCACTGCCCTCTCTCCTCATGGCAGCATTAATATTTTTGCAACTGGGGCAAAGAACTAGACCAGGAAATTGATCCTGGATTAAAATTAATCCAGAAAAATAAACCACAGGAGCTGGTTTTAACTTGGATTGATTTCCAGCATCATTTCAGGAAAGAAATGCAAGCATGTGAAAGAAAACAGGGCTAAATAGCCAGAGAGAGGCAGAACCAGTTCCTTTCAAGCAACAGTGCTAGCTAGGAGTGCTGGTGAAACTGTAGGGTCTGTATTTGTCATCATGGAAAACAGACTTAACTTTTAAAGTTATGTAATTATTACTTTCAAAAC
This sequence comes from Platysteira castanea, assembly GCA_013397175.1. Lineage (NCBI taxonomy): Eukaryota > Metazoa > Chordata > Aves > Passeriformes > Platysteira > Platysteira castanea. The sequence goes on from VYXC01003298.1 coordinate 131,895, forward strand.
TACACAATAACAGTTCATATTACTTAGCAATTTAACATTGTGATACACTGCCATTTAAGGTGAAATACAAAGTAGCAACATAATATGGCTTTTTCCTGCTAGGTACCTGTATCTTGTAGGAATGAAATCACAGTGCCATAAACACAAAACTAATTTTAAGGGCAGCACAAACTTGCTGCTGGTGCATCAAATCTCCCTGCCATTTTCTTGCATTACTAATGCAAGTGAATTGCATTAAGTTGTCTCACAAATATTTTCCTTAGCTTAGTAATATGGTCTAGCAAGTTTCAGCTCTTCACTGTAAGCTGTGTAGGTATGTTATTTCTTGCATATTCAACAAAAACATTAATAAATTTACCAAATTGTAAGAAATTTCAGTTAAGTTTAAAGAAATTGGTGTTTAAAATACTTCAAATAAACACAGAGAACCAAGAAGAAATTATGAACAAGTCTCTCTTCTATAGGTAAAATGTGGTATTAGAGAATTACTTCAAAAACAGACATGCAAAACTAAGACAGTAAAGACTCTTACTGTGAATTATCTTCATTATTTATTCTTTTCAGCTCTCTTATGTGAAGATTCCTAACTCTTTCCAAACGTTCAAGTTCTGCTTGTATTTCAGCTTCCTCCTGCAAATGGAAAGAAGGAAATACAAAAGCTCATTTACTTCCCATTTGAAAAGGGTATTTTTACCCCTGCATCAATACTCGTGGTGATGGAGGAACATTACATTACAAAACCCTGCTGAACTAGAAGAAAGCACTGCTTTTCTGCTAAAGTCAGAAAAATACAGAAAGATAAGGCAAAAGCCTGTTTCAAGAAATTTTTTTGTTCATGAACCCGCAGGTAATGGGATGTTCATGGTTTTGTTCTGCACTGTAGGGATCCTATTTGAAATGAGAGGCAGCTGAGTTTTGTACCTCAGCCAAGGAGATAAATTATCTGGGAAGCGGTTTGAAATTGATGTACAAAAAAAGAAAAAACTGAGATATGGGAAATTATAGATTCTGTACAAACCGACAAATTAAGAAAAGACATTTAAAATATTTTAAGACTGAAGTGCAAATCAAGTAAAAGAATAAAAGAGCACATCATTACAGCAGAAACATTCTTAAGGTGCTGATACAAGACACCAAAACCAACCTAATTTGAATGGATTTTTCCATTTGTATCTTACTAAAATTACAAATGAAGAATGTGTATTGCATAAGATTTTAAGTGCAACTTCAAAAGAAGCATGTCAGGTAGGAGCACATTCCTTAACTAATCTCAGTACTTCATTTTATCTCATCTTTATGCCATGCATTAGGAAACAATAAAATAATTACTTATTCAGGTCCTCTAAAATTGTAAAGAATTAATGATGCCTAATTTGTGGAAATCTATGTATCTATACTCAAACACATACTCATTGAACAATATTGTAGACAGGGTTATACCGATTTCAGAGTAAGTGCCTCTGGAACTTGAAAATTTGAAGAAAGGAGAGACAAGATTAGTCCATATCAGAAAGCTCATAATTATGGAATTATTTGAGCTGAAAAGTAAAAATAAGGCCTGGCATCTGATACATTTTTTTTTTTAGTAGCAGCACCCTTCATCATCTCTTCTTGTTTTGGCACAGCCTTTTGCACAGCCACATGGTACATAAAAGTGGAATACTAATCAATCTCTTCTTGAAGAGAAAAAAAAAACAAACAGAAGAAAGAAAAGAAAAAAAGGAAACTAGCATCACCAAAAAACCCCGTATTTGTTTTTTAAAAGAAGCTAGATCAGTTCTCCAATTTATTCTCTGACTGTACAACCTACTGGTGCTGGTAAAAGCAACAGGGCAACAAGCCATGGCACAAGGGGATGGAGGCAGAAGTCAGCAAGGTAGAGAGAAAATGCCATAAAGTTAGTATTTTCATAAACCCTTATCCTGAAGCAACACCTGCATTTGTTTGATCTGAAACACATGTTAAATGACTACATATCCAATGAATTGAGGAGTCTGGGCTAGATGATCTCAGTGGACATTCTGAAACCATACCCATAAGCTATGGAAAAAACTTCTCATCCCAAAACAAGACATGAGATGAATGTCCATTCAGAAAACGAAAATCAAATTCCTAATAATTTAAAAGCTCGACTAAGTAGCACTAATCTGCAAGCAGATCTGGGTGGACCATTTATTCTTCCTAGGATACAATGTCAGGAGTTGGGTTTTTTCCTGTTTATATAATGTTAAACTCTTTTTTCTGTATTTAGATGCATCCCTGCAGTTTTCTGTTAAATACCATGAAATGATAGGCTGTTCCTCATAACCCAGTAGTCTTTTATAAAGAATTCTAGTCCTTCTACCCTCACAAAAGGCCACACACTTATACACACAATTGTCTACATTCTTCCCAAAGGCTAACAAAAAAAACCCCATCAGTTATGCCTCTTTCGGACCTTTTTGTTCATATATTATGCAATTCAGTGGTTCTCAAAATGTGGTTCATAGGCCAGTGTCAATCCAAAGAGAACTGGCTGGTTGCATTGTTTCCAGCTGTTATTTAGGACACTCAGGCTGTGAATACCTTTAAGCAAGAATGAACCAGCTTAGCTGCCTCAGGTCACTGCTATATAAAAGGAAGTGAGAAAACAAGAGCCTCTCTCCAGGACCAAAGCAACTAGCTGGAAAAGAATTTCCTGGGTAGCAGTAGGAAAAGAAAACTGGTGGTGGCAGCATGTACAGGGTACCAAAAATAAGAACACCAGGAAAGCATCTCAAGAGTGAAAAGGAAGAGGAGCAGTCAGCAAACAGCATATGCTGAAGGAAGGAAGAAAAAAAATGTAAATAGCAAAGAAGCACAGGGAAGAAATACAACCATGTAAAATGAAGGTAACAAAATCGGTTTTCTTAGTGACAAAATCTGTATCACACATAAGAATTATAATATAAGAATGTATTTTTATTATTTTTTTCAGATATACTCAAATATGATTTGCTAAGAATAACATTTGTTTCCTCTCTGGCATTTAGTCAAGGAATTTCCATCTTTCGCAAAGTACTCCAGCATTGATGCTCAAGGTGAAACCAAAATTCCAGTATTAAATAACCATGTAACACGTTATTTCATCTATCATTTGAAATTCCCATTAGACTTCCATAAAGTTAAAGCACGGAAAAAAACCCCTATAGAATTTCCTAATAGAACTTCATGTGAAGCTGGGGCTTCTAAACCATTAACAATGAAGAATTATGTGGGCAGTCTACTCCACTAGTGCCAGCAAATTACATGCAGATTTCCTACTACAGATTCAAGTACTTTCCTGTCACATTCTTTAGAAACAGCTGCAGCTTTCTCATAGGGCCCAGTTCAGTTTATTATAGTAGGATTTATAAAGGTGGTTTGTACATTTGAAGAGAACAGGCCTGAAACAGACTCTGAAATATTTCAAGGGGAAAAACACTGACATGTTTTGACTCAACAACTTGGGAACTACGACTCAGCAGATACAAGTACTCTTCTTTAAATCTTGTTGAGGTATTTCTGTCTGCATCAACTGCCATATTTTTTTACAGCTTATTCCTCAAAATCTTTGCTTGAATGAGAAAGTTTCTTTACATAATAATTATCTCACTACACAGATTTATTAGAATGATGGGCTTCAAGCAAAAAGTTTTTTTCAAAAGTCAACGACTAGAGTAATATATCTGACTGCAAAAATAATTTAAGACACAGAGACAAGATTTTCCATAAAAGTAGGAAAATTATACTCTCTTGTGATAGGCAATATGCTAACTGGTAATAACTGAAGTGAATACTGCAGATGATGAAAATGTTGTATTAATTCAGAAATACAATGCTTGTGAATTGGACCTTTTTAAAGGCCAAAAAACAAACATAAAAAGCCCATACACCAAACTTGGCTGGCTCACTGAGCTCTGAAACGAGAGCTCAGAAAGTGGAAGAGCAGGATTGATGGCATCATCACTGTTAGCACTCTTAGAAGGATATAAGGACATTGGATGGACTCACTATTGTTCCCCTCTAATCCCAGTGTTTATGAAAAGTTGCACAAACAGAAACAAAAGGAAGGCCACTATTAGGCATAAAATAGTAGAGTAATTTTAGTATTAGGGTTTTTTTATCAGACAGCTCTCATCAAGCTTTGTCTTTATTTTGATAGCACTCGTTTTTATGGGTTTGGTTGTGATTAAAAAAAACATACCTTTTTGAGATGTCCTAATCGAAGTTTGAAAATTTCTTCCTGTTCATGGTACTCTGCTAGAGTCAAACTGAAAAGTGAAACAATCACGTAATTATAGCTTTTATATGGTGGCAAACAAAACAATAGCATTTTTACTTAAAAAACTATAGTATATCCTGTATCTTGTTATTTACTGCCACTAGAAGTACTAGAAGTACATTTTTGAACCATCTGAACATTTTGGATTTGTCATTTCAGGGTCAAAACATACTTACAGAATGCCTGTGTCTGGTATTCTGCAATATTAACTGCCTCTCCCACAGAGCCATTTCTGTTCTTCCCGATAGCCTGTTAATTACCTAGCTGCAGCTTGAATCATATCACCATCCCAGTTTTTAGTTGATGCTACTCCACTGCTTGGTTCTCAACTCTAACGCATTCAGAAATTAGACAAGAGTGATAACATGGGATTTCTGAGCTGTGATTTACAGAAGGTACTGCAAAACCATACATTTCAAGTTCATTAGCACTACATTTTGCATGAAACCACAAATTCAGCTTTGAATTCACACAGGACTCTCTTGCTTGTTCTCTTTTCACTCTCCTTTTCCCAACCATTTCTGGCTACAAATAATTCAGTGGTCCCTCACTGTCTACCAACTTGCTTGGACATAAAATCAGTTATCACACAGAGAATATAGACTGTTTGCACAGATTAGTAACCAGCGAGCTGACTGCATGCAGTATCCACCTGATGAACAAAAAAGACAAACAAAAAATAAACCCAAGACATTTAAGTTCTAGATAAGAAATCATGCACATATGAGGAAGAGAAACAGGGGATGGGGAAGGAGAAAGAGATATGGCCTCCTTGAAAGGGTTCACATAAATCCCTACAAAAGAAATTAAAATTACACTTTTTATTGTTTTGCCTAGACCTAATACTTCTTGCATGATACAAAGCTAAAACTCATAGTGTAATATGTTCTCACAAAGTCCATATTTCTGTGGGTTCAACTATTAGCTATGCATGCTGCTTATACTGCAAGTCTGAGGATTAGAATGTCAAGAATCACCAATAGTTTTCCCAGAGGTGAGAGACACTAATTCAGATTTTTCATACAGCAAATGCCAACCAACTTCAATAAAATTTGCAGAGCTCTAATAGTCTATAAGACTTTTTCCTCCCTTTTAAAGTTCACCAGTTTTCAGAATTCTAACATCTGTATTTTTATTGTGTCTCAAAAGTTGTTGATAAAGGCATGCATCTTTTTTAGACAAAATCTGGTGGTTCTGAAGCTTTCATAGAGCCCTTTCCATGCCAATTTTGCTGCCCATTTTCTGATTTGACCAGGACAGAAAACTGATCCAACCAAGTATCAGTGAAATTATTGAGGGATTTTTTGACCACAGCATCTAAATTTTCAAGAAATTGGAAACAGCCTCACAAGACTGTAGTTCTTTTATCAGCCTCCTGGGTCTGTAACATATAGAAAACACTCAGATCAGGCAACAGAAGCACCCATCATCACATCCTGTCAGAATCTGAGATGGAAGCAATAGTTTCTTTTAAGACATGTCATACAGAGTTACCCTACATCTTTTTTTCTTACTGAAATTCAGAGGAGTCTTGTATTACAGTCAGTAGACATCCCCAAGCACTCTGAAGGCAATGGAAGGAGGAAATTTGCCTCTCCAAGAAAGGCAAAAGGTCTCTTACCACCTTTTTGATTTTGGGACCTAACATTTATATTCTTTTCCTAGCAGAATCTCTTCTGGGTTTAGACAATGTACGCTACATCTTAAAAAAAGAGGCACTAAAGCAAATGTGAAATGGGGTGTCTCAATAGCTAGGAAAGCTGGCAAAGCACTTGGACTTTGTACAGTCCAAGCAACAGCAAGAAACATAAGAAACAAATGCTCCAATTCCTGCTGTAATACACCTGCTACCACTATCAAAGAGATCAACAAGACCATGCTAGACAACTCACAACAACAAGCCTGACACTTTTTCAATACTTCTATTAAAACAGCAAATTACTCTAATGTGGATTAAGTTCTCAGTAAAAAAGACAAAGGATCAACGCCAGCGTGTACAAGGTTGAATATTGTTACTTTTAGATTCTCGCCTATAGTATAAATTACAGGTTTGTGCATTTCCAGAAATACAGACAGTGAAGTCTTACTCAAGAAGAAGACTAAGTATTTAGGTGGCTTTGCAAAGCTGAACCACCAGTAAAACACATTCAAGATATGGGTTTATGACATGACCTACTAGAATGTTCCGTGAGCACTGAGAGTCCTAAAACCACAGATCCCCTTAAAAACTAACATAATACAGAAGATCTGGTCCTTTTTATAAAACCTGAGGTGTCCACAAGGAGTTGTAACAAAGTGCCTAGACAGCTCTATCAAGTATTGCCTTTCAAAAAGTCCTGAAATAGCCCTCTTGGGCACAGAGCACAACTTGGACGTCATATTGAAAACATTAAGATTCAAAGTCACTCTTTCCAAGTTTCTATGCTATAAGCCAATAAATGATTGTTTTCCATTTCTCTATTTCCTTACAACTCTAACTCTGTTAGAAGCACAGCATGTTTCACAGCAATCTAAAACTGTCATTACTGACCACCACATTTCGGAGGAAGGCATATAAAACACAGAACTATACACAGATATAGTCAGTTTGGATTTTGTTCACTTACTTCTGAAAAACAAAACTTTATTCTCTCATACTTGGAAACACTTTTTTTAGGAGTTTATTCGTTTTTCTCTAAAAATATAGTGTACTTTGTATTAAAATAGCACAGAGCAAACAGCAGTAAGCCAGTAACAGTGTATATACTCTCTGTTTTCTGGCTGTAGGCCACCAGTTCACTGCACAGTCTGAAAACATCCTACCACCCTAGAGACTGCTCCCCATCAGCCCACCACTCTCCACCTGCATCCACTCACCACACCCCTTGCATGGCAGTGGCACGCTGGGGGCACCTTTTGAAAACAGAATTACAGAATCACACAGTCTGGGTTGGAAGGGACCTTAAAGATCATCTAGTTCTGACTCTCCTGTCATGGGCAGGGATGCCACCTACTAGATCTGGTTGCTCAGAGCACCATCCAAGGCACCTACAAGACGCCATAGTTTCCTGCAGAAGGGGTTGCTCCTCCATCACCTGAGACACACAGGTCTCATAAAGCATGGAGGGAGCAAGGCTGAGGAGCACGGGGTAGGGATGTCAAACAAAAACAAGGCTGCTGTCATCTTAAGATGGATAGTCGGGCCTGGGGCTAATCTGAGGAGCGCTGGGGAAGAAGGGCAGCTGGGAACAGGTTGCATGAATTAATGCAGCAATAGTCTGCTCCCAACTATGATCTTTTCTGCAAAAAACTACTGCACAATGAATGCTGTATTTTAACTGTCTGCAGCCAAATAAACTCTGAAACACATGCAAAGAATTCCTGGAATTCTCTCAAATGCGCTGGACATATTCTGTGTATGTAGCATAATTCTCCTGTGACATGTAGGGCCGTCATGTGCTACTTTTACTTACCACTGGATAGCTTTCCTGGCCTGAAAGGCTTGACTACCACCAATTTAAACTTTTTTTTTTTTTTTGTATTAGCAAAACTAGGCCTTTCAGACTCCTATGTTTTCACAACCAAATTTCAAAGGTTTTGACACAATATGCATGGGCAGACATAACCAGTCTTCTTCTCACTTCTTCCTCACAAGTTCAGACAAAACCTGTTTCTACAATCAAAAATTCTTTTACTAGTGGGAACAGACAAGACAAAAAACCCCAAACTAGCCATGTGTTCCTTGGTTTTCACCATGATGATACCTGGTACATTTACAACCATCTCTCTTCTCACCTCTTCCCAGCTGGAAAATCATCCTGGATACATAGCCACAACAGAATGCAGCCATGCTCCTGAACAGTCATATACACATCCAATACAAGTTTTCTGGCTAGAGTTTCTGAAGCTCTTCTCTTGTGGTCCAAGCTTATTCTCACTCCAGTTCCCCAAATTTCTACAAGGACAAACAAACTTCAACCAAGTCAAAAACTTTCATGACATCTTTTCACCCATTGTTTCCATGTTTGCCTTAGAAAGAGACTGCCTAAGGAAAGGAGCTGTCTTTACTTGTCCAGTAATGCCTGAACACATTGTTGGCACTTCAGCCTGAAAAAGTTCCCGAAAATATTTTTATTTGATCCATACAGAACAGAACTCTCCTGCTAAATGATGCATTCCTTCAGCCACAATAACAAACTCTGCCAGCTCTCTCTGCTATCCTTGTCCAAACTGCATGCAGGGACAAGGATGTGTACAGGCTACTGAGGAGGAACTGGGAAGCACTTGAAGAGCTGACTGGGAAGTGAATACAACTAAAATGGCTGAAGCTGCAGAGGAAGGATTTAATCATCTAAACCAAATAAAACATTGCTCCTAGAAGTAATTGTCTCGTGAAATAAGAGCTGCTTCCAAAAAATGGGGACTAGCATTACAATCTTACAGAATCCTCTCTCACGTCTCCAAAGAATTTGGAATAGAGTTTTCAAACAGTTTTTTTTCCAGGGCTAAGAAGGCAACCTCTACTTCAAATAAATATTTTTTCTTTAAATACATTTCAACTTATTTGTTTCACATAAGACTAATAAAATTACTTTGCTCAGTACAAAAGAGAACTCTCAAAATTGAAACTACTCTTTAGTTTTGGCTTAGGCCACAAAAAGGGAAAGAATGATGGAAAACCAGAACAGTGTTTAGACTCATCTGTTCCATGTTACTTGAAACACCAAGCCACCATTCACTGACAAGACACTGGCAAGCTGGCCACTTTTATCCCAATAACTTCAGAACAAAAATTCTGCTTTTACATTCTTATCAGAGACCACAGCATAGTCAGCTAAACTAAAACAACACCCTTACTAAGAATGCCTCAGGCAACACCTTCAGTCTGTTTCAAAATAGTTGACACCTGTTTGCAGAAAAAGCTTCAATGCTGCTGATTGTTACAAAGCTATAGATCATTCTATCTTGTCAATACCAGAAGCTGGTGATATTTTTTAAAGCAAACAATGAAGTGGTAAAGACACCTGTTGGTAATAACCCCCAGCAAGTTGTTTGTATGTTTAAAATAGACCTGCCCGATCACTTGCATATATGTTGTACTAATTCACTACTGGTTTAGTTCATTAATCTCAAGCAGCTTTGTATTTCCTCATGCCTCATATAAACAGAACCTTTCCCATTTGACTATACTAATTAAAATCATTACTGCCGAAGTAATGCAGAAACAGTGACAAGCACAATGTAACAGGAGAGAATCACAGAGCACATGACAAACTTACTCTAAAATGGAAGTGCACAATTAATGTTTTCCCAAGATACACAAAACATTTAATTCTCTGCTGAGAAGCAGAAAGGAGTCAACACATACTACTACTATACAAAGTTACAGCAAATCCTAAATACAAAAAAAACCCTTTCAAGTAAAGGCCTAAGAGCATAATGTGGCTAAAAGACTCTGCAATCTCAGGAGGCATTACAGATCTTCTCAAAGATCTGAAGCAAAATTTATAAACTTACTATACAGGCAAGTAATCTCCTATCTAAATTATATAATGATCAAACTATGATACTCAAAGGCAAAACAGTTTTGATTCTATAACTGCTTAGATTCATGCTAGCATTATATACAAAAGGACAATTTTGATTGTTCTCCTGGCGATTCCATAACAAGCAAGCATTTTCATGGGTCATTTAACATGTATCTGGTTAAGCCAGATGAAACGAAAATTTGCAAAGTCTTTAGTAAATTGGAAATTATTTAACACCATATAATACCAGAAAATATTCCAAAGTTTATTACCAGGAATTCATCTTGTCCTACTTAAAAATTAGAACGTTGTCTGTATTTTCCCCCAAATTTATATTTTATCATCTCTCAAAGCAGCAATAATTATGGGAATGTAATCAGCCAAAAGCTAGCAAATAAAAATTTCTGTAAATTTTCAGGTATTTTCCATTACTTAAATGTTACTTTTAATACCAGGAGGGATTATGTTCAAACACACAGGTATTTTTAACACGACAGCAATATTTACTGTACTATTCAGAAGTATTAATGATGGTCTGAGAAGAAACCCAGACACTAAGCATTACTAAAAAGTCACAATGAGCAATGACTCTTCAGCTCTCTACCAAAACACAAGATGCTAACCAAGATTTGCTTATATTGCCTTACTGCTGTATTTTCATGATATTTCTGTCACCGCAAAACAACTTCACAATGTGAATTTTAAGAATGATGCAGTATGCAAAACACATGCAGCTGTCTTCAAAGAGATGGTCCAAATGTATGTATTTTGCAGATTTAACCAGAGCAATTTATATACCCTCCACCCCAGGAGGTATAAATTACTCTCTCCACACAATGAGAGGTGACAGGTGACCATGCTCAACACAGGTAGCTTACTTCTGCAAAGTAGCACAGATTAATTTGCTAGTCCTTTTTAACCCTAATTATGTATTTTTTACCTAAAAATAAACTAGGAACAGATACACTATCAGCTGCAGCCTCTTAGCATCAAGGGCAGTAACTAATATCTTGAAGCAGCAATTTCATAAAATATTCATATTAAATGTCAAGAACACATCTTTGTGTGCCTGGAATTATACACTTTCTGTCTGCAGGAAAAAAATGTCCCCAGGAAAAAAGAGAGTTCTATAATAACTCTCAATTTTTATGTTTCAATGACAAAAAATTTCAACACTGTCAATTTGTGAAATGAGATCAGTAATTCTGACAGTTGGTCTCGGGACGTAGCATTCAGAAGAGGGAAAAAGATATTCTATTTGTTTTAAGACATGTCTTCAAATACTAAAGGCTGAAAAAAGCTTTTTTTGTCAACTAAATACTGTTACATGGAAAAAACCAATCTCTAACTAAAGGAGGAGCTCTTAAACCAAGATAAAGAAAAGTTCAATCGGTATCAGTGACACGGCAAGACTAAGAAGCCAGGATAAGGACACTTCTAGATCAGTGTAACATAAACATTGCCTAACCCCAGAATGGGCCCTTCTCTGGTGACTTTACCAAAAATAAATTGCGCAATTGTACAACAACTTCATAGACAGTGGCGAAAATTTCCCTAACATCAGCAAGTCCTTAGTGAGACTATAGCTGCTGAATATACCGAGTGTCTTTTTATGCTGTTATTTGAATAGAACACACAGAGACAATATCTGAGAATTTATGTAAAAGACTGATTGAAATGTTAAACTTACAGCTGTGGTAAATTGGGTCTAACAAAGGGATCGTTTTCTGCCCCATTCACAGCTTTATTTTTCCTCTGCTTGGGTTCAGAATTGGCAGATGGTGCCTGAGAATTATTTGTAGTTGGAGGCTTTCGCTTGGCCAGGAGCTTTCTTTGCCTTTCAATGTCTTCCCTTTGTTGATTCACCCACTCTTGCTGCCTGTAAACCCCAAAAAAGAGCTTTATTAAAGTTTCATCAATTTGCATTTTTTGAAGAACTATCTTTTTAAATGATAAGGCATTTAGAAATTTTAGAAAACTTACTGTACATGTGAAAATGTTTCCTAGGAGAAAGAATACCAGTGTTCTTCATGAGGTAGAAAAATTTTGCTCAAGTTATGGCACAATTTAATTTTTAAATATAGGGTGGTTTCAGGGTTTTTTGTTTGGTTGGGGTTTTTTTGGTTTTTATTGTTTTGAGGTTTTGTGTGTGCTTGTTTTGATTTTTTTTGGTTTTGTTTTTGAAAGTGTTATGCATGACTTCTGCACTAGAAAAAGAAAAAAAAAATCTGAGCTGGTGGATACCTTCTTTTATACCACAAAAAACGCCCCCTGGCAGCATCAACAGAGAGTACCTGATTTTTATAGGTCAAATACAGAATTTGATCTGGTCAATTAACCACCAGTTTGGTTGTATGGCAAAGGATTACAGCTTTTATGCAAAACATCTACAGACTGTTTTTAAGACTGTTGAGAAAAACAGTGCCCTAGGCAATCCCACAATGCTAAGACTAAATACTGCCCTTCAAAAACTAAAACCTTGGTGAATTAACTTTTTAAAATATATGTATCCTTCTATCTACGTACCTATCTGAATCTCCAATGAATCAGACTCATTACCAAAGAACACCTTTGGAAGCACTGCATAATTGTTTTATCACCATCTCTGACAGTCTTGCAGAGTCCTTTTCCTTGGCCCCATCTCTGCTGAAACACCTGCTACAGCAGCTCTTTTCCAAGTGGTTGTTCTCCCCCATCCACTTGCACTAGACCTCATGTGAGGCTGCCAGATTTGTCACTGCTCCTTCACAGCACTCAGGAGCAGGACGCCTGAAAAAGCTGCTGCCATGAGGGTGTGCAGGTAGCACCTACATGACCAGTGAGAACTTCACAGACCTCATCTGTCCCAACGACCACTGGTGATACACAGTTAGCTTCCTGAAAAATCACTGATTTAGTTTTATAGCTCTTTCTATCAGCTGAGTTGAATAATTATGTGCTGCTTGTTTACTACATTCATGCTTTTCTAAAGATAGTTAAAACAAAGTGAAACCAAACTGTTTTTTAAAGACACAAAACCTTACCATTCCCTCAGCTGATTAATGGAGTTCTATGCTCTACTCTCAGTCTTCAGCAAGCAAAGCAAACTACAACATATGAAAAGCTGCTTCAATCCTAGAACACTAGTAATAAAAAAAACCACTAGAGGGAAGTAACAATTAGTGAGAATTTTAAGAACATAGCATTGACTAACTTCACGAGATTTTGAAAAGCAAAGCCATCTGTCCACTGTTCAGTAAATGAAGCACCATGACGAACTGTTGTAAAATGCCCCAGGCGTAATCTGTCTTGCATGCTCTTCTCTCTGCTTGCCAGCTTCTCCTGTGTGCTCTAAGAAAACAACAAAAAAATTTTCATATTTAGTAACACTAAAGTGTTCAAAAAGTCAATAAAACACTCAGGGTTTTTTTTCCCCCAACAGCCTTTTACAGAAGAGAGTAAACTAAAATATCTTGTATTTATTCTATTTTAATTTCTACAGAACTCATGTATCTGCAGTTGTCAGAATCAGTACTAGAGGATGATTTATGCACAAGAAAAAAATAACCTGAGTTTGGATCAGTTTTCCTATAAAGTTTGCTGCTCTTCGTCATTAATAGAACAGTTTATTTGTAAATACAGAAAAACTGATAGAGTATCAGCATCATAGAGGATATAATTAAGATTCTGTCTGTACATGTCTACTACAACACATGAGCTGACTTAGATATCATAAAGAATGCACCTACTATACTTAGCCTGGAAACTTACTTCTGGGAAACAGAGCATCTATGTTACTACTTGTACCAAAGTGACTTGGGGCAGGGACCTCCGTGTGGGAACGCACTGTGGGCAGGCTTAACTGCAATCAGACATTCACTTGCAGTCACAGAAGCAGATGCCCTTCTTAGAACCAGCACTGCTACCACAAGCATCCTTGGGATGTGGCAACCAAGTCTGCCTAGTCTCCTTCAGAGAGGAAGGAGAACTGTGAACACCTAATGCCCGGAAACATCTTTAATTGTTACAAATGCTTGCTTCGTAAGAAACGTCTATGGCCCAAAATCACACACACACAAAGTGAGAAGTTGTCAGAATTAACAATCTTTTTGCAAACAGACTTCTGGACTGAAGAAGGGCTTTTCACAAGAAACACCCCTTGTATTCTCAGTCTGAAGCTTCCCATCTACTATCACGCCAAACAGATCTGATGCATCTTTTCCCTGCATTCCCCTCATGCTGGAACTTAAAAAGATCTGCAATAATATCTTTATGACATGCTAGTGAGGAAACTCTCCCTAATAGTCCAATGGCTCTTGCCATTGTATATGAAAGCAGCATCCCAGCAGCTAGCAACTAGGGAAGGCACTTGGGCTGTTTATCTTAAAATTTTTGTATCCTGATTTGTAATAACATGATTTTCTATTAACTTTTTAAGATTTTTTTTTAGATGAGGCTATTTGAAAGAAGAGGGAGAGAAACAGGGTATCCTTGTCTTCTAATAAATTGCTGCTAGTTTAAATATAATGGCATGAAATTTCAAAAAAAAATTCTTTCATTAGTAGTAGTATGAAGGCAGTCATCTTCATTTCCTTTTTTCCATTAATTCTGACCTAACATGGCATTTTATCATTTTACATCAAAAATTACCTGAGCCACTTAAGTGTCTCAAAGAGATATCATCCATCTCCTCTCCACGACAGATTATGTTCAAAAATTTTTATCCACTGTGATCTTACAATTTGTCCAGAAAATATGCCATATGCTAAATTCTTAACTTTTATGCTTTGCTATATCTTGAATTACTTGTGATGGGTAAATCCTTAAATTAAAAAAGGTACATTTTCCACAATCTGAAAAAGGCTAAACATTTTATGTAGCTTATTCAGGTTTATAAAAATACTGCCAGAAAGAGACCATGGATACGAAGTTTCAATCACAAGCGACTAATGTGAAAAAGTTGAAGTGAAAATGAGGAATCATAATGGAGTTTTACTGCGATCTCTCAGATCTTATCACAAAGATTTTAAGAGCAGTAAACTTACCTTTTCAATTAGAAGCTTCTTGCTCATTGAAATACATTTGTTTAACCTTTCTTTGTATTTTTCAAGTAGTTTTTGTTGTTCATCTATTTGTCTTCTAAGATCACAATTAGCCTAATAAATACACACAAAATATGAAGAGCAATATTGAGACACTATTTTTTAAATCAGCTGTCACAGAAAATAAATATAACTACTTTCACATGACTAAAGTAAGGAAAACACATAAACACATCTATTTATCTAAACAAAGATTTCTTTTCACAGATTCATTCCAATCTGTAGAGGGATGCCTTGCTTCTCTTTTATTTCCTTTATATTGTCCTCCATTCTGCATTACAGAGCACTCAACACATAAGGAATATAGAAAAGCTCTGTACCAATCTCTTATTCAGCTCTCCACTGAGGGCCCCACTTTCATTTAAACAGAAGGTTTAAATTTTAGCATCAGGTCTTTATATACAATTTCTGAAGTCATGTGAATCCTAGCAGCTTCAATTTAAAAGAAAGTAAAAATTACACAACGATAAGTTTCCATTATCTGAATAGGAAGTTTAACAAATTTCCTGTGTTCCAATTTTATTTAACTTACACCTTAAAAATCTCATAACAATATTATTTTTATTAAAACAAATTTAAAAAAAGAAGTTTAGGGTTGTCTATCCCATACTGTTGAACATGTGTTAAAACAGTCTACATATACAATTTCATAGTATATGATTGCATGGGTTAATATTTTTATGCAGTGTACATATGTACGTACACATACAAACACTACACATACTACAACTTGTGAATACAGGTTTGTTTCATATTTCATATTTCTATGTATCACCTCTCCAATGCTTCCTTCAAGAGCATAAGCATTAAGATTTTTTTTCTGAAAACAGCTCTTAGAGCACTGTATAGCATAGTTTTCTTATTAAAAGTAGTTATTCACTGCCTGTAATTATTTCTGTCACAATCACCTCCATTCTGAAAATGGCAACAGTTGTTCCACTGATAAGGGCTATTCACAGTTAGAACCAAAGAAAACCCCAAAACCACCTGTCAGGTGAATTAAAATATGAATTTAAGGAATTAATCAACTGCCTGCAAACTGCATTATCTTTCTTTGCACCTTCAGAAATCTATTAACATAATTAATCATTAACAAGTTGTAGCCCAGAAGCTGAAAAAAAGCCTTATACATTTCATTATACAGACTTCTTAGATTTAAGAAAAAAATTACAAAAATTTAAAGCTTGTTATACCTTTTAATTTAGGTAATTAAAAAAAAATCTAAAATATTTGCCTCATATTCAGTCTGTTGCTCTGAATAAATACCTTTACCCCGTGTCCAACACTTACCCTGAGTAAGTCATCTATGCGACCTTCTTTCTTTTCCAAGTCTTGATTTTTATTACTTTCTAGTGCAGCTAATTTCAGCATTGTGAGATCAGTCTGAAAAGAATATTTTGAAATATTTATCCTTTCCTTTAACAACTACAGCATGATTCTTCTTATGTTTGTTAGGAAGAGAAATGAACTACTTGAAAACATTCAGCAAGACCAGCAAATCTTATTTTCAGGTGTTTTGGAAGTGTCATGACAGGTTCTAATTCAAAACTGCTTTCCCTCTTCATGAGGACAACTCCGAACAGCTGGGACAAAACACTAACAGTATTAAAAGATTTCATCACCAACACAGAAGTTATTGTCCATAAAAAAGCATAAAAAACAGGGCAGGAACGTAAATGTCAACTAATTAATTTCTCTGTATTGGTCAAGAGGTGAAGCAACCTTTTCTGACTAACATGTGAAAGATAGAACAGATCACGTCAGAAATGGCAGAGAGAATGAAACAGTTGCTTTCAGCTTTTAAAAGTCATGTCAGAACTGTGTGTTGATCGTTTTGATTGCCACCTCATTTTTCTTCTTCAATGTCGGATTTTAAATGCAGCATGACAATGGCAGCTGTCAATTCAAATACTGCCTGAAAGAGCAGCCTCTACTTCTAAAATCACGCAACAGCTAAAATCTTGAGCAAAAACCTACCAATGACATGGTCATCTATGCAATCATGAAGTGCAATGCTGGGAGCTGAGCAACTGCAGAATACAAAACTCACCAGACATATTTAAATTATGAGCTGCTGAAATTAACAGAAAAATGCTCTGGCAATTCTAAAAAGCAAAGATTTTGAAAGCCTTAAAGAGTTTAGAAGAAGTTAAAAGAGAAAGAAGTAAACATAACTACCTTTTTTTCCTGCAGTCTGAAGTGATATAGGATATCTCTAATTAAAAAGTTACCTGAGTAATCTTAATAGATAACTGCTTTGGTTGTGTGAGAGGGTGGTCCCCGAAAGCTAATGAAGTAGGAGAGGGACTATTCTGTCGAACCTGAAAGGCATGAAAGGAAAGTATTTTAGATACAGCTGTAATTTTTAATTATGAGCATAGCCTTGTTACAACTCTTGGCAGGGACACCACAAAGAATAGAGAAACAAGGTATTTTTCTTACACAAGCTACTTCTTGGAGCACTGCATTGAGAGCTATCAGTATGGTGTTACATATCACTTGCAGTTCAGGAAGGATGCAATATATTCTCTAAGAAAACTAAGACTGTCACTTTTGGGAAACAGACTGAAAGATTTATGACAATACAGGACTGCCATAAGGTGATGCCAGTCTTACACAGACTTATTTTTCTGATTCTGAGCTTTCACAACTCAAGAATAATGTGAGTTATTTCTGGAGTGTTTTGTTCTCGTGGGAGAACCAGCGAGGGGAAGCTAGTGCAGATCAAAACACAAATCCTGTTAATGAACCTAGTTTGTGTGACTAAGACCTTTTTCAAGCCAAATTCCACGATCTGTATTACACTCCATATTGTTGGCAAGACCAAGAGAATGCCTGAAATTGAATGTACATGGAATAAAAGCTTTCTTCTACCATCAGAGAAAACAAATCTTTTCTGCAACTGGCAAAATTTGTTTGGCCATTTAGAATAACATGTTTGATATGCTGAGCACTGAAATTATGCTTATGAGAAGCAAAAAAATGAAGTAGCATGAACAACAAACAGAATTTTAAAGGTAGATTAGGCATCAATTACTAAAAAAAAATTATGATTTATCAAAAACTGAGCTTTTAAAGTCCCAAGTTAGGAGTTCAAGTTTCCTTATAAGTAACAAGAAAACCTCTCCTTTTTTGTGTGAGGCCAATGAGGATGGCATTACAACATTTTAACATTTATTCAACATATTACATAACTACTTTGTATTTTAAAAGATGTTTAAGAAAAAATGACCCAGTGTTAATAGAAAAATTTCGTTTTAATAGTTAATTTTTTTTCCTGTTGGAAGAATGAACTCTTTCCCAGGACTCATTCCTTTTAAAACTCTCCCGTTGAATACAGATTATTTTTAATTTTGCTATTTTTAGACTATAGAACTATCTCCAGCAGTTATGAAGTTGACAGACTTACAGAAGAAGGAGCGGAATGTGAATTCTGAGGAGAGCGGATTGCAGGAGGTACGCCCCGCACTGGACTCGAGCCGTTTCCACCTTGGTACTGTAGAGCAGATATGGCCCTCCAATTAGTCAATCTTCTCAAAATATATTATACATCTACTGAATGATACAGCTCATCTGTACACAGCATTTGTAAATCAGATTGTACTACTTTTATTAGTGCAGCCTTTAGCTGTTTAAAGAAAAGTGTGAAAGATAATGGGCTTTGTATCTTAGTTCAGGTTCCACCAAGAGATGACTGCATCTCTACTTGAAGGTTTAACAGTCAGATGCTTACGTAAAGAAAAAAGAAGTAATCTCTCAAGAGGCTTGTCCATTACAACCAAAAATTCTGTAGCATGCAAAAAAAGCTAAAAGGAAATTTTAAAACCAAAGTGAATTTTACAAAATTCTTACCTCAAAATAGTCACTAATCTTGTGACCACGTCCCCCAATATTCTTTCCTGCAATGAACACAGTAATACATTAGAACTGGTTAAATAAATTACCTGTAGAGGTGTCTTGCATTTTTACCTAAGTAATTATAGCAAAATCTTACCAGTTGTTAGCTGGTTCTCTTTGATGTGGCAATACGTGATGTCCCTATGTAGGTAATTAAGGGGCTGGCCGAAACAAAGAGATTTTCATATTCCATTCATTGAGAAACCAGAGATTAAGTCACCCTGAATTCCTAAACCAGTTTAGAGAAGACTAAGCAGAAACCCTAGACCTCTACTAGATAACAGGAAACTCATCTCTCATCCTACAGATCAAACCTTTAGTTCTAAGACCCTCCCCTTTTCAAGCACCATCTCAAAGTTCACCCACTTCTAAAGTCTCCAATTAACCAAGTCTACTAACATTATATATTCCAGATGAGTTATTATGTCCAAATGTTCTGCTCAAGGATTTTCCTAAGTACCTGTAACAGTGAGGGCATAGAGGACGACAAGTATTTCCAGTCCTCTTAACCTGATTATGAATTGGGTAACTCACAGTGTTAACTAGGGAAACAAAACACCAGAGAATGAGATCAGAATTCATCTTAAATGTATCGAGACTTCAGGGGAACTAACATGAATTGTATTGCTTCAACACGAGGACCCGACCCGTGTGTGGCATTCCAGAGATTGCACCTATACCTTATCCAATGCATAAATGCTTTCTTCTGTCTGGCCCTAAGATGACCAATAAATAAATCTTAACACTGTTTTTCTTCTGTGTAAGTCAGACTACCTGTTGGGAGACATCTTGGAAATGGACTACTGTTCAAAGCTTTTTACTTTATAGAAAGAAATTCTTGCAATACATTAGGAGATCATTATCCATTGATCCATAAATTCAATTTCTACTTTTTAGCAAAGATTTTCAAGCTTTTCTGTTGTTTCAGCCCTGACGAATTCTCTCTAGTTCAATATACCTCTGTACTGACACTGCTGCATAATGCTGTGTCACTAAGATGTAACACAAAAAACCAGAAACATAGTGCAGCCCTTTTTGTGTCAAGACTTTTAACAGAAAAATTTAGATAAAATAATCCCAAGACCTAGAAAAGCATACAGCCAATTTCTCCAGTAGTTACCCAGCCAGTGTACGTATCACTGCTACTTCCCTCCAGCCAATTCTTCACCTACCCTGTAATTCTGCTAGTGATTCCTGTCTTCATGCTTAATTCTCACATATCACTTTATCAAATTAAAATTTGCTTTCATTCAGATAAATGAGACAGACTGCACTCCTTTTCAGTATAGAAAAATCTATCTGATGTCATGTTACAGAACTTTGCACTGAAGAAATGTCAAATTATTTTGGCACAGCCAATTATGAATAGATTTAAACTGATTTATCCCACATTCCAATTACTTCTATATTCCAAACAATCTTTTTCTTCAACATTTACAGATTAATTTACATAGCCAATATCCTGGGTATGCAATATACAAGAGATTGATTTCTTGTTTCTTTTTCTCAATACAATAGAAGTGAATTATTTGCTGTGCTTCAACTACACTGTACCACTCCAAGAGGCTGCAGCTTCTTACGCCAGCTCCTTGAGAATATTGCAGTGCAGACTACTCAGTTTCACTGCTGCTGACAGTAAAACACTAATTATAAGACATTATAATTGTGTTTTCTATATTAAAAAGTTCCGAAAATTTCCATCCTCTCTAATTTCAACACTCATTAGTAACAGGAAGGATAAGCTACTAGAACAATGAAAACGGGAAGTTTCATTTGGGTTCTTTGAACAAAGCAGGTGTCTACGAAGTAACACTTACAAAGAAATTAATTTTAGTCAAACGACACAATTCTTCTACTAATAGCATGCTGCATCACAAAGACTTCCAGATATGGAGCCCATTGAGATACATCTGAAGTGACATTTTCTAGCTTAGTTAGAATGAAAAATAAAGCTGATACAGATGTTATCAGAACTATTTCCGCTCCCCTTCTGATGAATTTTCGTCTTGAGGTTAAATTTCTACCAGTCCTTGCCTAAAAGTCACTTAAAGAGAGGAACGATAAAAACTAAACTTTGTAAATAATTAATTAGAAATCAGTCTCATCATGACTTCCCCACCCCTCTAGACAACTACAATCTTTCATAGAAAAGGAAGAATAAAATATAATTTTTATATATACCTGTAAAACAAGTATCAGATATTGTAACTGATAATCCCTTTTCCCCCTTATCTACTGAAAAGAAATTCAAACCACAAGGTATTTTGCATGAGAAGAGTTGCTGTAATTATTAAAAAGATTACAAAGTTATATCATAGCTGTGAGTTACACATGCAGTAGCTAATGATTCTTTTGGGTAATTACCAGTCCAGTTCACATTTACTTGCCCATCCCGTCCAGTGACAAATGGGAGCATGAGAAGAATACATAACTTATCATCCAAAACATAACACCCGTCTTACGTAAGCAAAATTACAGAATTTTTAAGGCTAACAGTCAAAACTGTGTTACCTGCAATCACTATCCAGTCAATTTGTATTTTAGTTTACCTTGGCTGCTTTCACTCTGAGTGTCTGCTTTTCTTTTTCTTCCTCTGGAAGGTTCTGACTGTTTCTTCTCTGGAGTCTACAAACAACAAAAAGAACATGATGCTACATAAGCTCTATTTATTTATATTATTGCTATATTATTGTGAAATAAATTTAAATCCTCATCCATAAAACATGATTTCACAATTCAGCAGGGATGTAATATCAGATCGTAGTTAAACTAGATAATATGATCTTTGGTCAATCAGGTAAGTACCAGCTAGAGGAGATATTTAAGAAACTGGGAAGTAGTTCTTAAATTAGTTCTCAAAAGGCAATTCCACATATTAATTGTTAAAAAATTACTCCTTTTCATCCATTCCAGGGTTTATGAACACCCAATTTTGTTTCATTTACGTCTGTATTTTACCAAGATCTCTGTATTTTAGTGTGGGTGTTTTAAAGCTTAATATTTAAGTGAAATAATCTGATTATTGATGGTGTTTTCTACACACTGCTGTAGCATAAATACAAAGTACCAGTGCTTCGATAGGAAGCCAATAATGTTACACTTTTTCAGAAGTGCAAAAGATATTTCCAAACTAACAGAAACTGTATAGATTTCTAGAATCTGTTGAGAATTAAAAAGAAAGAAGAAGAGGAAAAAATAGCAAAAATTGCTCAAAATGTTGCTATCTATCCACTTGGAAAGTGTCATCCTCCTCACATACTTTTACCTCAAGAAAAAGAAAGAAAAGCATCAATGATAAGTGAAAAAATACAACTCTGTTAATATTTCCGGAATAATTTTTCTATACAGCTGCCTAGAAATTACAATCAGCATGTATAACACAGGTAACAAGAAAAGGCTGTGATCAGAAGCATCTCTAAATTATATTTGCTCCTCTTTGATCTGAGGATTCAAACCAGTTAAGCCTCCCCAATGTAGAAAAACTAATACAAGCTGCTCTTGTTCAAGGAAAGCATATTGCAGCTCTGTGTGTGTGTATTCTTCATGGTGCCTCATACAGAGCTGGAGACAGCATAGGAGACATTACACCAACTATTTTACCAGTACTATTTTACCAATAAATCAAAGATCCCTAATAGCTCAGACTAAATTTAAGATCAGCGATAAGATGCTTCATTTTCTCATGATACCATCATTTTATCATTTTATTATATCTGTCACTTGGTGCTCCAAGTATGTTTTCTCAACACAGCAAATTATATCAATATTCAAATTTCAACCATCAGTAAAATAATTTCAAGGACATTTCAATTCCAAAATCTTCATGTGGATATGCTACACATAAATTTACTACAAATTTACTACAAATATCCAACAGTATTTATGTTGGCAAGAACCACTTCAAGCTACCTGTGATCCCCAGAAAATTATTAGTCTATAAAAGAACCAGCAGGACAAGAAAGGTCTTCCTTACCTATACCATGTATTTTTTATGTGTTTTGACTCTGTGTGGAGCTTCATAAAAATATCTTTGGAAATTTTACAACCGTAACTGTTGTACTATCAGGCTATAAATTAAGTTCAAATTAAATATATTTTATTTTAAATAAACTCATCCAACTGACATCCGCATCTTTTACAGTGCTATCATACATTAGCAAACTATAGAACAGATTCCTAGAAATGATGTTATCTCAAGACTATTGATTCTAAAAGTGTAGCTTATAAATTTTACTTTAATAATTCGGAATTATTGCCCGTTAAATAGGTAACACTAAGGTATCTTTCCACTGATGCCACGATGAGGGAAAGGCAACACCACAAACTAAACTGAAACTACTTAACCAAGCATTTTCATGTTATTCTTGTTTTCCAACTTTTAATTTTGCAGTTAAATTCTAATGTAATCATTTTTACCTACCATATCAAGCAAAAAACCAAAGCAAAAAGAAAAAACCAAACCAAAGCCAAAGGAAAACCAAAAGAAAAACCAAAGAAAAACTGAAACAAACACAACAAAACACCCCAAAACAAACAAAACCAAAACACAAAACAAAATAACCCTCCCCCAAACCCCTTTAAAAGCTAATTAATGACAAAACACATAAGATTTCCCCCACCAACCCTAGTTTCCAGTTGCTGTGGCTCATATTTAAAAACCAGACATTTAAAGAGGTTTATAGTTTTAAAACTCAAATAATTCATAAATGTCTATTTCCTTAAGCTCTTCTGATTTCTTTCAGTGTTTAATTTAACCTTCCAAACTAGAAAGTACTAGCACACTAATGAGGTTATTAATGAGGTTACTCAACAAGGTCATGTTCCCCTTTTCTAAGTACAAAACTCACATGATAATGTACAGCACACATCAATCACTAGAAAATGTACTCCAAAATCCTTCCTAATGAATGGAGTCATATGAGTTACAAGAAACTGAAGACTAATGTGGCTGAGGAGTATCCTCCTGATAAATGAAGACTGAAGCTACTTTCTGTAGCTCCTGAAGTATTTACACATAGCCAAGATTTAGATTAAAATCTTACTATTGCATAAGCAAGATAAACATTTTAAGGTTATCCAGTGCTAGACTGTAAAGTTATATTAAAGTCACACACAGCTTGGCATATTAGCAGAGCCTCATACATCTTGGTCTTGATCCTAGTTTTCCCCTCAATTTCACTGTGCTTCCCCTGAGTCTTCTCTTCACATTCATAGTTTTTTACTGTGCCACTTCATGATGAAAGCAGAGAGTAATGACATGAATGTATCTTCACTGTTTGATCAGAAATTGACATTCTTGCTAGAAATTAATTTCAATGATTCTGAGATTTGCATATCTACTTTTTTTTTTTTCTCCCAAAACCTATTGTAATACAACAGTGCTCTCTCAACATCAAACGACAGCACTGCTTCCCAATGAGCAAGTCATCTTTTTTCCACACTACCATCACTATTACTATGAAACCTTCAAGGTCACACTATTAAAACAAACAAAAGCTAACAAAACAATCCCACAACCTGTTTGCAATACTAAGATCTACAGCTTACTTTTTATAGTACTTTAGGATGTAAGTAAACAGATGTAGTTTTAAGAACTGTAAAAATTTATTAGCACACTTGCCATTACAATTATAATTTAAGTGACTACTACTAACAATTTCTGAAAAAGAACCAAGAAATTGTATTTCACTACTCAATGTCATTAAGACTCATCTTCCATTTCTGTGCAGGGACATTTTCAAAAAAGAAGTCTATTTCTATTTTAGAATACAAATCTTAGCATATTTAAAAGACAAAATATTATTCCTACCCAGAAGCATGGCTGGAGGTTAAAACACGGTGCAAAGAATTTCCAACTCACACACCTTGGAAAAGTTTTGCCTCTGTATTTCATGTATACAACTGTAAAATAACATTTTCCTACACTGAAAACTTATTACATATATAGTCAGTGTTCTGAGATCACTCAACTACTCATAGACATGTTTTTCTGTCAAGGAATTGCAATAATGCATCACAGCCTTCAGGCCACTGCAGCGCATTTCCATTCCCACACCTACATCAGAACTGCATCACTGCCCAGAGTATTTCTAGGAAAAGCCATGAATAAAAACAACAGGCAGACAGAATTTTCTGGTTAAGAAAATAGTTTATGCAGCTGAATGCATAATCCAGCTGGGAAAGGTGAGGGGAAAAAAAACATAGCAGAGATTTTTTCAATGAGAAAACAAATCACACATACAGAACTGTTATTTATAAGGTATCAGCTTTGGGAACCAATTAAATTTACTTGCTGGGCAGCTCAGTAAAAAGCGTCTTGTAGTGACTGAGTAAATGAACAATTAGGCCCCAAAGCAAAGCTCTGACACGTGAAAACAACGTCAACAGCACATTCCAAACAACTGTCTCTCCAGCATGACACACTGTCACACAGGGTCTAGCTTAGGCTAGAAATCCACTCTTGGTTACAATGGGTATAATCTTGTCCATGCAATCTGTGACACACAGAGGCAAAACTGTCAGAGCGACTCACTGACCCCAAATTAGATAAATTCTAAGAGTATTTATTTATACTACAGTATAACTGTAGTATTAGTGCAACTATGTCAATGCTCATCACTAAGAGGAAAATATTCTACTCAAGGGAAGTCTGAGCTCTGCACATTAAAATCTAATAAAAGCATGAATCCTTTTTTTGCATTACAAATGGGATTTTAGGTAAGAAAATATACAGTGACAACTGCAGCTTTTACAAATAAAGATGATGGCTACTGTCTGTCCTTGGCACAAATCCGTATTTTAAAAGAAAACACGATAAACTAGTTTCTAGAGTACTTTCAAGGATTCATCCAAAGACCACTCAAAGTCGTCTGTGCTGATGAAACACTTATTACTTATGAAACAAAAGACAGCAAACTATTCAAGCATTTTCAGCTCCAAAATCTGTATGTATCCTCACACCATGACTATATAGATAATAGAGAAGCAGAAGCAGCTAGTTTCATGACCAAAAATCCAAACAAACTGACTTCTTCCAGTCATGGTTCCTCTTCCAAGATACAGCGTCTTTCAGTAATTTATGCTCTTGCCTATCTATCCGAGTAGTCTGCACTTTACTTTAAAAGCTTCTATACAAAATAAGGCATCAAAGTAGAATAAAACAACATTACTTGGTAGCATTAAAATTCTGAGGTAGTAATGAATCCACCCCATATACTCACCTCTGATTCTTTATCACTTAAAGATCCCAAGCTTCCAAAGCTGTGATTTGAACTCTCGTTATTTGTTGAGGCCTACCAAGACAAATAAAATACCCAACATTATACACAGAATTAAAAAACATAATCCACTATTACCACTTACAGTTACAACACATAACAGTCATTTCATGCTCACGCGGAAAAATTGATTAACTATAGAGCACTTGTGTCTTGCAAGGGGGATAAGAAATTTGACATGTGGATATTTTGACAAGGCACAGTAAATTCTGAATTTCCATTGCTTTTAAGCCAAGTAAAACTCTAGCATATTCAAAACCATTGAAGAAAGTGCTGGAGACTACTAAAGTTTTTCAATTTTTGATGAAAAAGAGGTTTTAATTAAAATAGGTGTAAATTTTCTGTCATGGAATAGTTTTAAAAAGTAACCTTCGCAATAGTGTAGTCTGTCTTGGAGAAAATTAAAACCTATTGATAGTATTATTCTACCTTCTTAAAACAAATTATTTCCCACAAAGCAATAAGTTTACATGAGTGAGGGAAGAAAAACAACAACAACAACAACCCCAAACAGTGAAATAGTCCCAAATTGCAATATTTATTAATAAATTTACTAAGGCAGATTTATTCAGAGATCTTCTGAACACAGCACGGCATGAGGACATTTTAACGAGTCATCATCAACTGAGTGTCCTTTTATTAAAAAAAAAAAAACCCACCAAAAGATCTTATACTGATGGGCTGGTCCATTCTATACAGGAAGGCAGAACAAATACTCTGAAGTGAAACTAGTTCCAAAGCAGTTTGCTCCCAAGCATTAAATTCCAGCCCTGTATCAGTACTCATCTGTGACACCTTCCGAATAACTAGATCATCTCTGAATTAAAATTTCCAGAGAAATGTTAATTAAACACACAAAATTTCCATGTATAGTTTCACCCCCAGGGCAGTCTCCAGTACAGAAATGCCTGTATGCAGTTCTTCCTTGCACTGTGTCAGTATCTGGTCATCGGGGACAGCTAAGACAATCTCAATAATCTACATTTGTATTTCCAACCTTGCTTACTAAAAAAGCTTGAACATGATGGGCTTTTTCCCCCTAGAAATTCCAAAACTCTTCAGCAAAACAGTTGATATGGGTAACCTTTCAAAAGAGTATTCCCCATAAATAGGAGTCCATTTCAATTTAATTACTAGAAGAATATAATGACCTAGAATATTTTTTTAAAAAGCATTAAGTGCAGTTGCAAGCTGTGTATTGTCTTGCTAGTTTAGGAAAATGAGAACATGGTACATGGGGGTTTGGGTTTGTATACAAAGAAGTTTCTCATTTTGGCCTTCAAATTGAAGACAGACCATTGGATATTATATTTATACCTCACATTTTCCCAGTTACCTCTGCACATCAGATCAAAAATGTTTTCTCTGGTTTTTTAATAAGAATCAGATAAGCCTTTCTGAACATTCCCCAACAAGACTAAAGACTATATTTTTAAAAAGTGTTTTTTTCCAAACACAGCCCAGATCAGCTACTACACTTCATGTTATCGGCATCGATACATTGAATGGTCACAAATAAAAGAAATACAAACAAACCGATATACTTGTCGTTTTACTGATGGTGTAACAAATCACAGGACTGGAATGTAAGAACAACAGTGTCTTAGATGAGAATCTGCATCTATCAGAAAACAGTGGTAACAGTGTCTTCTGCAAACATTTATCAAAGCATTTGATAGTATTAAAAAAACTTCATCTAGATATCCATTTGGAAACCAACTGGATGAGATACAGATCTTGGAATGCATCAGGGACAAGAAATGTATTTTTTCCATGGCAGATTGAAAAAGGAAATTAGTTACTTTAAATTTCTTTTTCTGGCTAACTTGGATGAACAAACTGAGAATGTGATAGTGGAATGTAATTTGGCTTACAGCTGAAATCAGCTGAACAACAGAAACAAGAAAAAGACAAGAAACAAGAAAAACAACAAGAAAAAGACTCAAACACATTTATGGAAATGGTAAGCAGTGACTCACAGGAGGTCAAAGTTTAAAGAAGAGGAACCCCAAGAAACTTGATAATGCCTTTAAAAAAATGTGTTACACACACAGCAGTAGACAGATTATGAGGAGGGAAAATTTGCAATAAAGCAAGGGACCAAAACAGCTGTATCAAAAGCTAGAAGTTAAAAGAAGCTAAAAGTACAGATCTAGTAATGAAGAAGGATAAACAGTAATCTGAATTATGAGCAACTACCTGGGCTATTAAAATGAGTTAATTAATTAGGGGAGTAAGCAGTACTAGAGAACCCAAGGAATAAATAAACAAAGATGGGCCAGAATTATTGTGTTTAATTTTAAGCATAAAATACGGCAAATACACGATTTTGCAATCATAATGAGAAGATAATTAAACAGTGCATCAACATCACTACGTCAATCCAAACTCATTTCTACCCCTGACTATTTAACTCACTTCTTGGTTTAAATGGTAGTAACGAGTACATCCCCTTTTTACAGCTTTGTGACAGTTACCTTCATGTCACTCTCCAAAGCAAATTAAGATATGATGCAAGATCACCGTACAATAATTTCAATTCTGTGTAGTTTGTTAGTAGTCATCAATACATCAACATGTCTTCAGAAATTTCATCAATGGCTGCTATTCAGGAAGTATTTTGTTCTGTAATCTATACCGGTAACTAAAATACAGCATAGGAAGCTAAAAATACTACAAGTTTGTGTAAAGCACTTAAAATATGAGGATGCTTTGGAAATAGAATTCAGAAGTAAAAGTCATGAGGGAAACACACCTAAAAAAATTAGTATTACACCTTTTTAGTATCAGTTTATTAAGTATTATACTTGATGGAGAACATTTCAATGCACAAATACAAAATGAAGTACTTCTGGCTAGGCAATAGTATTGCAGAAATCAGTCTTGGAAGCTGAAGCTATGCAACATAGGATATGCAACAAAGACAAATTTATTTTGCAGATGTATTAACTGAAGGATAATATACAACACATGGAAAGTAATTATTCAGTGTTCATAAGGTTCTTCCCCAAGTGTTGCATCCTGGTTTAGATACTAAAGGACAGGAAGTCTACAATGAAAGTAAGAGAAATTGATATAAATGTCTGGAAATGTTGAAATAATTTGTTTATCTAAATGTATTAATCTTCAAAAAAGTTTAACCTTAAAAACAGAGGTCACACCACACTCCCTGTGTCTGTTTCAGGCTGAACTGTAAGTAGATGCTCATCTGCAGCACTGACAACTCCACCTAAATACTGTGAAAATCTTCCATCTCTGATCACATGTGCACTACAGCAAAACCACAAAAGAGCCTGTATAAGCTCATTCTTCAGTGTTTTTAAGAACAATTCAATGTCCACGTCACAGAAAGGACTGTTTATCCTGAACCCATCTCAAAGCAAAATAACAGACTAACAAGGATTTTTCTGAGAGCCTCTTTCAACCCAATGCTTTTATAAGTAGATCACATGGACAGTATGAAAATGAGATGATGTGAGATAAATTAGTGTTTCAAAGATGGCAGATCTGAATGACTGCTCTCAGGACTTACTTTAGCTCCAACACTGCAACTTCCAGTACTCCCAGTGCTGCCACTTACTACTCCTGTGAATCTTGCCTCTAACAATTCTTGTCTTCTTGGGTCCAGGCTATGAAGCTCATCCATTGCTCCTAAAAAATACATATATAAAAGTTCATTACATTTCCTATTATTTGCAGTGGAATATTTTACAAACAAGCCAAACATACCACTGGCCTATGCAAAGAAAGGATTTGTACCCTCAACTTGACAATGACTCACCATCTATTACCTAATAACCAAAGCACTCAAGGAATTACAAAAATTTTGTGGAAAGTTCTGCATATCAGAATAGCCTTGTCAATTCTGGTTGAAAACTAGAACCTGTTAGAGGCATGTAAGACACAAAGTCTGCAGTATGCAATACGCCAACCAGGCAATTATTTATAGATTAAAAACTAGCTGACAGGAACAAAGTATTCTCCAGCATAAAACCTCTCAATTCTGCAATGCATTCTGCAATGCTGTTGTTTTCTGTATTATTTAAATGTTAGACTATCAATGTCAAAGATCAACAAGCAGGAATTATAGGGGCAAAAAGAAGGAAAATCAGAAGGTAGATTGCAGATCTCAACACATGCAAAGGAATGCAGTGTTATATGGAGGTCCAAAGGTCAGAGAAAGAAGGAGCAGGATCAGCAATAAAAAGGGAACCAAGAGTAACAGAGACCCTTGCAGAGGTGATGGCTTTGACAGAGCCCTGTAAATGGAGTAAAGCAGTGCTGCTGGCATCGGCAGGGAAAGTAAGGTAGAAGGAAATGGAGGAACAAAAGGAGTTTCTGATGAGCTCAGCCTACATGAGTAGGCTGCAACATGATGTGCAGCTTCCTAATTTGTATTTAAATCACTTACGGCTGTTTAATGAGTCTGAAAGATGAGGTAGACAAATAAGTCTTCCGTATTTACACAAACTGCATTCTGTGTTTTTATCTTTTCAACTACGTGAACATTCAGCTTCTCTTCAATTGGAAACATTTCAGTTGTTTATTTTAATTAAGATATTTCATGTCGAAGTCTTTATGCACTATTGTAACAGCACATCCTTCAAGTACCACACAGTAAAATAGCCTCAATTTTTTCTAAGACACAACAAGTTGGGGCTTTTCAGTCCCACAGGACAACACAGCAGTTCAGAAAGGAACTGTGCCATGAAAAAAAGCTTTTAAAATTCTGTTTTTGTGAAAACTAGTTTGTGAAGTTTAACTGCTGCTATAAACCTGTACCCATCAGCTAAACATTCTAACCAACACTCCAACATAGCCTTCCCCTCACTATTAATAAGTCAAAAGACATTTTCTTATAGGGATCTTGGGTATCTCTAAATCTTCAGCATTCAAGCCCTAGATAGATCTTTCTGTTCCTGACATTTTGGCCACTCCTGGCCATGGAGCTAACCCCTCTGGTAGGGAAAGTACTGCTTCTGCTATTTGGCTAATTCAAGTTGCCCTTGTTCCTGTAGGAAGGCAGATGATGGCAAGTGTGGTGTCCTTTACTACAGGAACTGGTAACAGACCACCTCTGATGGAAGAAAATCACACCAAGACATAAACAGCTGGTAAGAAAACATTCAGGAAATGTGGCAGAGACTTCTTTTGAAAAATCAAACAGCAAGTGGCAGGTTGGAGATACCACATTTTGTTACTACACCCAAACCCAGCCATATATACAGCTGGAGGACTCTTTTCCAACAACACTGGGGAATTACACAGTTTGAAACTGCAGATGGCTTCTCTGCAGTTGTAACGCTGCTTCTGAACTTGCCTAGTAAAAATTTTTCCAATTTCTACATTGTTTAGATTGTAAACTCTCTGGGTTAAAAACTGTTTGTGTATATACTGTATGCTGTGTGCAGAACAATCAGGAATCCTCTTTAAACTCTTGCTTCCTAAATTGTGCTTGTATACTGCTTTCAAGGGTTTCTATAACAAAATGAACACCTCTCATAGGCACAAAGAGTATTTCTTACATTTATGGACTGTGTAGTAAGGAGATATATATGTATTTTTTTTAAAAGCACGTATGTTCAGCATATCTTTCCTAGTACGTATAATGCATGTAATCTATACCTTAATAGGAAAGTATTGCTCTGAGAAAGCCTAAGAAATTAATCACAACAGATTTGTCAGGAAAGTTTAAACAATTATTATTTTGCTATATAACAGTAGAAGTTTCTAAGTGTATGCCAGTCTGAAAAAAAGCACTTCAGTTTACCAAATAAACCATTTAATGAAGCAGGTCTAGCAGTATTTTGATTTATTAGCCTATTTGATAGTCACTGCCCACAACAGCGATCACTCAGAATTACTGATGTAACTCCAGCAATTACAAAACCACGTGTACATTACAGAAATAGATATTACCATACCTTACACTGTTTATTTTATGAAATATGGGAAAGCAATAATCACTGTGGATATAGCTAAGGCTCATCTGAAGTACTGCAGGTCTCATGTGCTGTTTCTAGATACTAATGCACTAAAAAGATCAGAGCATCCCTGGGTTAAGTCACTGGTCAGAATGTTGATGTGGCAGGTAAAGGGGCAATCCACTGCACAGATAAAATACAACTCTTTTTTTTCTGATTGGGTTTTGGAGCCTACACACACTGACAAATGCACCACATTCTCTTCACTACTTCTGCTGAAGTGTTATTTTGCTATTATGTTAAGGGGTTTTATTTTGGTTTGGTTTTCGTTATCGTTAAATATTCAAAACCAAAAAGCAACATGCACTCTGCTATCTTTCTGATTTGAAGGACAAGACAGAGAAACTGGATTCAAACCTTCCTTCATCAGAGAGAAATCCCAGGAAGGATCCCAAGAACTGCCTTCCTCATTCGTGTTGTAATTTAAAATATACCATTCACATCCAAACACACAGCTGTTTTATCAAAAACAAGCAGCTCTGCACAATCTTTCAGTTCTCAGCACAAGCTACCTACTTTTAAAGGTACTGTCAGCTTTAAGGCATTTCATGTAAGGGACAATTTTTTTAAAAATTATAGAAATTACATATTAAATGTAAGGGACATATAATTTTTTTTAAACATTAGACTTTATAAATTCTCCTGCTCACAGAATGCCTTGCTAACAAGACTGACATAACTTACAGACCTGAAAATATACCCAGACTTCTTATTTGAACTAATGTCATTCTTACACCTGAAAGCCAACTCACTAATTCAAGGGACATTCAATCACATTACACAAGTACACCATATTTACCACGATGCTAAAGGAAAGACTGACATTGCTACCATCCACTGCCATTCAAACTTCTACTACCTCCCAAAGAACACCTAGGTTACCTGAAACTCAGAGAAGATTCCTAAAAAACTATGCTTCTTCACTTCTTGTAACCACTACAGATTCTGAATGCTTCTTCTGATAGTTTTTTGGGGTTTTTTTAATTACCAACACTTTCTAGCTTTTGTATTTTTGGGGTGTGGTGGTATCCTCCAAATTAATTTATCAGACCCACAGAGAGCCTCTTCTCTAAAAACTAATATAAAATATACAGATATCTTGTCCTAAAAGGGACACTTTTAGCAGGAATTTTTTGAAAATAACTCCAAATTCCTCTGAGAATTTCTTTAGCAATGGGGTATGTCAAAAGTCAAACTTCTAAGTCAGAGAAGCAATCTGCAAGCTTTTTCATGGTATTTGGTATAATCAGTTATACCGTAGTCTACCTTAGCAAAACAGAGATGTAACGATTCAAAGGATTCTCCATGGTAGAAATCTTCAGAACCAGTGACCGAAAAACAGTGAAGTGTAACTATACCTCTACCCCAAGGCTCCACACCCCCAAATACACAAATACTCGCAAATGATCCACCTATTTAACCAAATACTTGCTCAGGCCTCAATAAAACTGGTATTTTAGGAGAAAAAAAATTTAGCAGAGAATTGCAGCTGGAATTATTCTTCACCTTCTAAAACTGCATCTTTTGCGATAGTCTTGTACTACAACCTCTATCTTGAATGCTAGTAGACTACACAGAGCAGCACTGCAGATCCAGACACAAAGGCTTGGCAGATCAGACTATTCTTCTTTTCCACTAAATATGGAATCAAGCTCCACAACTCAGTATTTATCTTTGACTCTCTTATTACCCTGAATTGACTCTTGTTATCTGGCAATCAATTACAGCTTTGAAATGAAGAAAGATCAACAGCTTCACACATTGTCAGCTATCTACAATGAAGATAAAGTTCATTATGCAGAAGCCAGATTCTTCTTAGAACAACTCTCCAGATTAGATTGAGGCCTCCTTCTCCTGAATTCAACGCCAGCACAAACCACCTTTCACTTAAGTGAAAGCCAAACTGGTTTGGTTTGGTTGCTTTAATGCATTTATATGCATATAGCTTTTAATGCCAAAGCAAAATACTTCAACACAGAGACCTATCTGTTGAATAGAAAAAGACAGTTCAACAGCCCAAATGTAAACTGAATTTCCTGATGTGCTCCTAGTAGTCACTCTTTGACTTTATGGTAACACACACAGTCATGCCCAACATATTGTCAGGAAAATTTCACATTAACATTGATAATATTGGCACCATGTAGTCTTCCTCAAAGGCAGTAGCGTTCTTTAGAACAGTAACTCTAACTAATACCCAGCTAAAAGCGTGAGGGGCAAAAAAGGAGACGGGGGGGCAGTATACACATTTCCAACAGCAGGAAAAGCAGCCTGGAAAGTAGGGGGCTTTTTGCCCCCATTACCTTTTCTGGTTTTTCATCAAGAGTCCTTTAAAGGTATCAAACCACACTCTAAGCATGGTAACCATTCCAAGTATAGAAACCACTGTTTAACAGCACTGCAATGCAATCCTTGAAGTCCTTAAGTAACTGTTTCTTTCATTTTGGAATATCCTAAATATGTATTTATCCCACCATGTTGATGCTCCAATAATTTAACTTCATAACAATTGAGTATGATAACTGTTGCCATTCTAGAATACACATTTACCAGCAGGTAAAAGGAAAGCTTTAAAACACCAAATTCAGAACAGACTACAGAAAATTACTAAACCCAGGTTTTTAAACCCTTAAGCAGTCTCTTAAAAATGAAGCCACACAACTACTTTTCTTCATTCACCAACATGAAGATATGTATCTGCATCCACATGTATTTCCTTTTATTTGAGTTCTTCCCTTGTTTCATTTGGGGAAAAAAGCCCAACCCAGATCAAAACCAAAACCAAAGCAACCGAACTATGCACTCAACTTCTTTCTTCTTCCCTAGCTTTCTGAAATTCTGGGCTTTCTTTATTGCAGAACCAACCAGAAAGGACTTTTTCATTACCAGGAAAATATGGTAATGAACTTAATATTTCTGCCTCCAAGAAAACAAATTATTTGGTAATAAACTATTATGTAGTTAGGTAAACGTTGATCCAGGTGTCTTCCAGATTATACTTTCAGCGCCTTATAAATGCCAGTGGAGAATAAAGTAACCCAGAACAAGTTGTCAGTCAAGGCATAGAGGGAGCACTAAAATACGAGTTTGACCAAGGAAAAAAGCATGGTAAATCAAAATACATTATGATATCAAACTGTATGGAGTGAATGCAAATCTTGATTTCTAAATTGGAAAAAATGGCACCTGTTCAACTTAAAATAGAACATTTATGCAGTGAGGTTGAGAAATTAATAAAACAAAAAAACAGAAGTCACAAAGTTGACCTGTATTGCAAAACCATGTCTTGAATAGTCTCTCTTCCACTGTGTGCTTTGGGAATCACAGAGAACAGAATTGAAAACAGCCTTGAAAATGACTACTGTGCTAAGAAATCAAGTTGAGATGCTCGTACAATGGCATAAAGCCAAGTGGTTTTAATTTGAGAAGAGTTCCACTTCAAGGTAACAGCAAAAATACAGCCCATTCTTAGCAGAAGGCTTTGAAATACATCAGCATCCAAAGTCAATCACAAGTCAAGAAGGTTCCACTCAATTGAAATCAGCAGTCAGTAGGGCAGAGAGCAAGAGATAATCTCTGAGATTTAAAGCAAAGCAAATAAAATAAAATCCCACAACTATATTTACGTCCCGACAATAGCTACATAAACAAACCCTAGAGGACACTACTTACCAATGCCCCAGGGTTACAGCCCATCCAAAATACTTAACAAACAGCTACAGGTTACTCACAACAAAATTTAACCTGGGAGTTTAGAAATGCTTAAAATCACTGACTTCCAAATGAACAGGATTAACTTCTTTTACAGAAGACTATGTAGCTACTATAACCTCCAAACAACAGGTAACATGAAAATGTTCAGGGTACTACATTCAAGTTGAAAACCTTAGCTGTATCTGAAGCTAACAGTGGCAGTAGGTGAAACAGGAAAGGATAAAAATATATCCTGATGTTCAAGTGAAACTAGCTGTTTGAAAAGATCATAAAAGATAAGAAAATCCTAATGACAGAGAGACACACCTAAGCCCAGCGTAAGGAAAAAACAGAATCCATTTAATTAATCAAGACTCATTTTAAAGCACAGTGAAAATCCAGTATTTCTCAGCACCTGAGAACACTGAAACACATAACACAGCAGACACTCCCCTATCACTGCTAAGGTGTCTAGGTGAACTTAACAGGCTTTTCTTATTAAAGAGAGTTTTTATTCCCCAAACTGATCCTCTTAAAATGAGAAAGACTGTCCAAAAGAACAGGCAGAGGAATGTGGGCATGAGAGAGCTAACTACTGCTGACAGCAGGCTGAGGGGTAAAGACATAACGAGTAGACAGATCAGGCTTTGGTCTGCATAAAACCTCTGGGAGGCAAATAATCTAACTGCCAAATTTTGGCCTAAAAAAGCACAACCGTGGTAAAACTAAAAGTATAAGGAAAAAAAAATCTTTACTATGAACCTAAAAAGACAGCGGTTTTTGACAAATATTATTAATTTATATCTGCTGATTACAGTTTTATAATTGCTGGATGGAAACTTACTAAAATACTAAGCAGAGAATTAAAGGTTTTTCTGACGTGGAGAAAAAAAAAAACCCAAACACAGTAACTTCTAACCACTTTCCCACGAACTAAAAAGTTGACAAGGAAATGCATTTTGGCTAGATTGCTAGGTTAATCAAAATTAATTCTTCCGGTGTCCAAAGAACAGGAAAATATTCTATGTCCCTTCTCTCCCCAAGATGCAGCAGTCTATTTCCTATTGGAAATTTTTTAAAAATTACTGTAGCTCTTCAATGTTGTTTATTTCACTTTTCCCAAAGTTTAACAGTCCAGAAATTTGATCTAAAATAAAGAAAACTTTGGCTGCTGGATAAATAACTAATTTTCTGCAAATCATTCCACAACAGAAATCAATTCTTTAACATTAAAAAAAAATTGTAATGATCTTCAGACTTCACGTCTGTGCTGCCAGTTTTTGGATTTCAATTTTGTGGCTGACAACCTGGAAAAGAGAAGTAAATTACAGAGAAATATGTTCCTGAGGGAGCCCCTGCCAATACCTTGAAGAAAGACTTACTAATAAAGCACTTGGGCCAACTCCAGACCAGCTAGGAGACATTTGTGGGTAACAATTTAAGAACGTTTAATTCTCCCTGCCTTCAGCTCGGCGCTGTGCTCTAGGGATCTCTTGAGGATTATGTCTCTCATCAGATGGCTATGGGCAGCAGAGGCAGAGATAATTTATGAGTTACCTACCAATGCTTGAATTTGGCGACAGACCAACAACATATACTCATGCAAGTGGGTATATACCACAAGGATGGGAGCTCAGAATGGGTTATTCAGAGCTCAGGGAGCAAGTGATTCAACAGAGAGCACAACAGATCCCAAGGGTCTATTCTAGCGTAACTGAGCATTCAACTATGTCCTAGGCAATCCAGCAATGCCTCATTTCTGACTAGTTCCTCTACCAATCCTACCCCCTGAAAGTACAACTGAATTGCCCGAAAGCCACACCTGGCTCAAGAGTAATGCTTGGGCCTCCTGAAGCAATGAAGAGCTCTCAGGAATTTCTGAGTGACAGTATTTCCCCTCTGTATTGCATACAAGAAATTGCACTTCTCTTTGGTTCCACAGACAACTGCACAGGTGTAAATACAACCTGCTTGAGGTACAGCGCAGTACCCAAGATAGACCAACAGTTATGTAAGTAACAGACCTGAAAAGAAAAAAAAAAGCCACAACTGACTGAGCACCTTTAAAAATTACATCCAAACATTAAAAATTGTAACCTGTATGTCTACGACAGCTTTCAAAACTGAAGTCTAGATTAATGATGCTGATGGTCTAAAAGCTACTTAAGTTTGTTTGCAATACTCATCGAAACAATGGCATGCTGTCTCATTTCAATTTTGTTCATCATTCAGAAAATTAATCAACATTTAGTTTTATTTGCCATGTAAAACCATATAATAGGTCCATTTTTAACCAGATTTTAATTTTTGCTATCTTTTCCTGAAGGAATTCTTCACCAATCGAACTTTTCTCATCTTGCCCCAGAAATTGTTATGCCTTTATTTTTGCAGTGTGAGGGTTTTTTGTATGAGTGATAGGAGTTGGCAAGTATGAAATAATTAATAAAGAGAAGATAAGATATAGCACAGAACATTCAACATGGTATCTATCTACTAATTTCCCAGACTTTCACTGTAACTCCATGTGCATTGTGTACAGGAAGCGTTAGCATAGCAAATACTGCTATGAGCAACAGAACCACGACAAGGTCCTTCCTGAGTCTGTTGAATAATGCTTAATGTGATGAATGAAGGGAAAAAGAACAACTGAAAGAACATGCAGTGTATTTCCCCCTGTACTCAGCAATTGTGAGGCCACACCTTGAATACTGTGTTCAGTTCTGGGCCACTCACTTTAAAAAGGACACTGAGGTGCTGGAGCATGTCCAGTGAAGGGCACGAAGGCTTGTGACAGGTGTAGAAAACATGTGCTATGCAGAATGGCTGAGCAAGTTGTTTAAGTCTCGAGGAAGCTCAGGAGGGACCTCATCGCTCTCTACAACCCCCTCAAGGGAGGCTGTCTTGAGGTGGGGTCCGGTTTCTTCTACGGTGCCTGCAGTGAGAGGACCCAAGGAAATGGCCTTAAGCTGAGACAGGGGAAATTCAGATTAAGTATTCGAAATTTTTTTTTCACTGTTAGGGTGTCAGGCACTGGAATAACTTGCCCAAGGAGGTTGTGGATGCACCAGCCCTGGAGGTGTTAAGAGGTGCCTGGATCTGCGTGATATATAATGGTTTCAATGATAGTGCTAGGCTAATAGCTGGACTGGATGACCTTGAAGGTCTCTTCCAACCTTGATGGTTCTATATTTCTGTATTACTAATAGATCGAAAGCTGTTTATATGGAATTGACACCCCTCAACAACACTTAGGAAGCTACATTTTGAATATTGTTATCACTGTATTCTCTCCTCTCCTTTGCACACCTTAACTATTGAACTCAATAGATCAGTTCATGGGCACTGTAACAGAAACACATGCTGTGTTCCCCACTGAAGAACAGCCCACTTGGAAGAATAATTCCCCACATCCAAAATCCCTCTCCAGGTCCAGTAATCTCTTCTAGGCTCTTAGAAACAGTATTGAGTTAGGCAACATCAGTGTGTACTTCCTATGTCAAAATCCCAATCTGCAATGTCTTTCCCCATCATGAAAGCTCTCCTATATCAATAAAACAGGAAAGCCACTACAAAAAATACACCAAGGGAAAGTAACAACAGTAAATAACATCCCTTTTGGAAATGCCCTAATTTATAACACTTACTCTGAACTCACACCATTAGGAGTCTAACTAATAAAAAATTTGCTAAAACCAGGCATTTCAAGTTGTTGGCTACATGCAGAACAAGCCTGACAACACTCTGAACATACACAAACCACACAGGTGATATTCAGAACATGTTCATTATAAGGAGTGGTATCCATTCCTTTGAAACTTGTTGCTGTATAAGCCCAAGTGTCACATTTACTTCCTTTTTTAAAAGGTCTGGATTCTTCACTTGCAACTGCTCTCTATATTATTCTGAACTGCCAAGAGTAAGCAAGGAGCAAGTTCTGATTTGGCAGAAGGATTTGGTGGTTCTTCAACAATACCAACTTCTACTACTTAATAGCAAACTGCCAGAGCCAGAATGTTCCAAAGAAACAAATAGGTTTGTTAACACAGTCCTCACTGACCGTTTTGCACTCTTCACTGCTAAAGAAAGCAATACCAGAGACCAGGTTTATTGACTAGTTGACTCTCACTGTCTAAAGTACTGCTCTAAGCATTGTCCATTTAGAACAAATATATAGATACTGAAAAACAAATGCATCTTCAGTAAAACTCATTTTTAATGATGAGAGCATCTGATTTGAACATCTGCTACAGCGGTGGAATAATCAGAGATACAAAGCCCTCTTTTAAAGTGCTTTTAATAAAGTTTTGTTCCAGACAACTGTCAGTTCTGGCAGCAACTGGATAGCCAACTAACACATCCACCTCATGTTTCTTGCTATCTCTGACCATGATCGGATTTTTTAAGGCTTTTTAGGAAATTTTAGAGAGGTTAGGATCACATTTTTTTACACAGACTATCTAGGTTTCAGGCAGACTTCTCCCGGAAAGGGAAGATTTACTATACAGTTAATAAGGTCAAAAGCTGTAACTTTTCTTTCTTCAGAGTTAAAATCAGTGTTCTGGCACTAAATACATTGCTTTATGACTGTATGCTACAAATTCAGAAGAAAAGTTAAAAGAAAACATGATGGCATCCCTTCAGGTTTCCTTTGTCAATCAAAAGTAAAACAAGTCCTGGCTAGTGTCCTATAGAGCCGTATCAACGTTGATGTATTACACTGTACTACTCATGCTACAATAAACAGATATACAATGCACAGACAAGTTTATGCTTACAATCCCTGTATAAGGTAAGAAAAAACTATATTTTACAGAAAGTACCTACTGTCTTGGCCAAAGTTATACAAGACATCTGTGGCAGAACACTAAAAGTAAAAAGTCTACGTAGCAAACATCTGCCTCGAAACAACATTATGTCAAGAGAGATAAAAACTAACAGCCTGGGCTGCACATATGCAGGTGACATACTGCCTGCCTATCTCTACATCTCCCTCTTCGTCTGTGTAGAGAAATGTGCAGCAATTACTCTTGCTTCCAGGCAACTCAGTAAAAGGTATCAAAACAGAAAGAGAGCAGCAGAACTTGCCCATTTCAGCTTCATTTGCTGCAAAACCAGATGCTCCCTGTCCCCTTGAGGAAGAGGCAGCAAGCAGGGAGACGCACACTGCAAGTTCATGGGTCACTTGTTGGCGATGCAGACTAACAGGTCACAAGATAACACCAGTTTTGTGATACTCTCAAATGCATCCCACTCTGAACAAAAAGCTCACTACATTCCGTCCCTCCATTTATTTCTATGCTGAGAAGGACTAAAAGCCAGGAGCAGTCCTGAAGAAGAAACATTTACCTAGAGAAATCCCAGAAAGTACAGCAAATTTTATTTGCAGCATTCAGTTATAAGGAAGCAAACTGAGCTCTAAACAATCTAGTCCACGAAATGGCTGTTCTGCAAGAATTTAAAACGGCACAGGCCTTTTGCAAAAATAAACAAAAATAAACAGTAGCTTCTGCTATCTGAAGGAGGAGTAAAAAGGAAGTTAAAAGCAGAGGTCACCTATTGAGCAGGAACAGACCAAGCAATGTCTCTTTCCCATAGGGCTTTTGGTTCTCATCGTCCTCAGAAAAGGTAAACTATGAAGGTAGAAATACGAGATGTGCAGCTTTTCCACAAATAAATTTTTTCAAAGTTACCCGTAAGGTAGAAAGGCAGGCCAAAACCCCTCAATAATTTAATAGAGTAAATTTATTTTTCTGAGTTACAATACCAGTCATTTAGTATTTGAAAGCTGCATTTGTGTCAATAGAAGTGTATTTCAGTTGTTAATTCCCTGAACTTCCTAATCTCCTTACCTCTGTAGCTCCTACTGCCATTTCTACCCTCATGATCTTCAAAATCTCCCAAGTACAGACAGCCCACCCTCCCTCGGCGTAAGCTCTGCTCCCTGGAGCTCACAGGACAAACTACTGACCACAGTACACAACTCTTAATCTATACTGCTCTTGCTGTTACATGGCGAGGAACATGTCATAAATAAGAAACTAAAAAAAAAGAAAATCGTAAGTCTTTCCAAATATATTACTCTATTTCACTTATTACATTGTGATCAACTAGAACATCATCCTCCATACAGTTTTAACATCCAACATGAAAAAATGTTCATTACACTGCTAAGATTAAACTAGGACAGAAATTCACCACTAACTGTAATTACAAGATACATGAAATATTTTGGATTTTGTACTACACCATTTTAAGAAAAAGGTATTAACCTCCAGTAACACCATCAATTTCCTCCTTTTACAAAATACCTGTATGGCCCACACAGCATAGAAACTACAAAAAACTGAAACAAAAATAACATAACATATATTAAAATATTTACACTGCAGAATCACAAGATTCACCACAGAACACCACAGCACCAGACAGCTCATGTAACAGGGATCCTGTTCTCTCTGAGTAGGCCATGCTACCCGTGAGATGGCTCACTGTTTTCTCCTGCAGGCACCCTGTCCAGGTGGTGCTCAGAGACTGCAGCAACTAGCTACTATTCCTTCAGGTTGGAACCAAACCTTGGTTAGTTGTTTGGGTTTTTTAACTTGCATCTCAAACAATCCAAGTTTCACTGAACAGGGGAAGAAACTCACTTCCTCAAAGTCCTTTGTAGGGAGGGGACTCTCAGAACATGGCTAGACAAATTACACACATAGAGAGCTGACATGTTAATGACTACACCTACATTTTTCTGGGACCTTGCAGCATTGTTCCCATTCTACAGATAGAGGAAAAAAAAAAGAGGCTTATATGCAATGACACATGGATCAGTAAAAAAATTGAGTTTAAGGCTATGGGGGGGAAATATTTCAAACTCTTTACTCATTCTTCTTACAGGACAGCTACAAAGCCTGTTGATACCAACAGTATACACTGAATTCAGTTGCAACTTTGAATACTGAACATTTTTAAAATTTAAAACCCACTCAGTTCACACACAAAGAAACATCCTATGTAATCATCTGTCAAAAATTCAGTTTTACTGTTGCTCAGCATTATCATTAAAGAAATATGCATTACAGCCATTTCTCCTATCCAAAGCTCATAGTCTAATTTTAAACCAGCTTTCTTTTCTGCTATACGATCACTTTCATTCAAGTTTTAGAAGAAAAAACAGAAGGGATTTTCATCCCTTTCAACTCAGTCCCTTCCTAAGAACTGCCCATCTTGCTGGCTAAGCAAATCTCATGGAACACAGTCTGCAATGACATGAATAAAACTTCAAAATGTAAATGCAGTTAAAGCCCTAGGGGCAACCAGAAATTAGGAAAGAGCAGAGTTACAAGTCTTTGATATCGCAAATTGAGAAAGAAAATAATATTTTCAGGTATACGTTCAAAACATACTTCAAGACACCAGTAAAAATGCTTATCTGTAATTAACATCATCCACCCTGTAGAAGCACCTGAACACTCATAGTACTACTGCCCTTTTATTCTTAAGCGCTAGGGATGTTCCACTGCCTTCTGCGGACCACTGGAGGCATAACTTTAGCAAAAACACGCGTGATTCAACCTCTCCTCCCCATCTGACAGGAGATAAAGCAGGATTTCTCCTTAAAATAGCTCACACCAGAGGCAGGGGAGTATCATGAAATCCCTTGGATGGTTAAAGTGGGCTTTGTGGAGCCTACTTCCTGCAGCTGACTTGACAGACATAGAACAAACCACACTACCGGGAGGCAGCAGCACACTGTACCAACATCTGACAAATCAGGATGTCTTTTACCTGGCGCACATTTAACACTACTGATCCACTTTGGGGTAACTAAGCAGCAGCTAACCACATGGAAAATGTTTTAAAACTGAATACATCTACCACCAAACGCATGATGGACTTAAGAGAGGACCCAGAACCAGATGAGGCTTACTTCCATCAGTGTGAAAACACAAACGAATGGGTCCAGTGTCTTACAGTTACACAGAGCAAAGGCCCTGATGAGTCTCCAGGTGCACGGGGATATTCACCACATGCACCGCACTCCTGACCCCAGCCT
Source organism: Platysteira castanea (assembly GCA_013397175.1). NCBI lineage: Eukaryota > Metazoa > Chordata > Aves > Passeriformes > Platysteira > Platysteira castanea. The sequence goes on from VYXC01003298.1 coordinate 175,666, forward strand.
GCTGCTTTAGCACTATCTCAGTGACAAAAACACGACTGAAACTTAAGCACTAGTCCAAGCCAACTGAAGAGAAACACATCAGCAAGGAGAAAAGTTTCACCAACAGCAGTTTCCTGAAGAACAAACAGGCTGAGCTGGAGGCTGCCCTCCTCGCCCTGCCTGTGCCCAGCAGGAGCCACCACTGCCAGCAGGGCCAATGCACACCATACGCCCCCAGAGCTGGCAGCCACGTCCCTCTCAGCTCCTGCATTGCCACAGTAAATATGAACATGTGATAAAGTCTAACCACAGGAAAACTTCTAAATACAAGGTAGCAAATATCAACCCAAATGACTGAGTACACCAGGCAGGTTTGGGCCTAACTGTTAAAATAAAATCACTTTAGTCTCTTAAAGAAACCCCTTCCATCCCTAATAGCTAGTCATGCTATTTTAGCCTGTAACACTAATTCACTGCTTTCATCTACTGCTCTCAGGCAACAAGATACTGTTCTGCGAGTACTACATGCTAACAAGATTATTTACCAAATGAGACAACTCCACTAAAAATGGCTTATTTTTCCATATATAGAAATAAGAAATAAGGTCTTCCACTCACTATCTTTGGATCACTGATAGAAGAAATCCAGTAAATTCCATGACTCAATGGATGTAGCAAAATGCATTTGTAACAACTTGTCTTAATTTAAACCCAAAAAAGCATGAGCAATTTCAATAAAGACTGAAAAATGCTAACAAAATCTGTTATTTCCCGAAAAATCTCTCATTGGAACTGTTACCCACAACAATCTTAAAACTGGATTTCATCAGTGGTTACTGGTGGTCAATGAGAACTTCGACACCTCACATAAACCAGCATTCCTCTCCAGTCTTTCTAGACACAGGTGCCTGTGGCTGTGAAATCCTAACTGCATAAAACACTCACCCTTGCTGCCAGCACTAGAGCAGGAGAGCTCCTGCATGGTGATCTGCTGTGGGACACGGGAGGAGACTCCTGAGTACATCCTTGCACCACTGAGTACATCCTTGTGTCACTGAGCTCACCTCCAACTGAGCTTGGGAGGTTGAACATCTGGAAGGTTCCTCCCCTACTGCACCGACCCCCTCCCTGTATTGAAAGACTGCCCTCCCGCCAGCAGAATCAACAGTATGCATAAATGAAAACTGAGGAGGAGGACCACTGCTTAGAGAAGCACAGGGGAAGCAGAGAAGCAGGATGGTACTGGAGGTCACCCTTGCAGCCCAGCACCAGTCAGGAAGGGAAACTGGCAGTGGGAGAAGGCAGGCTGAGTGACCTGGTGGTGTAGGAGAGCACACATCCCACCCAGGAACAGCAGGGATGGTGGCACACTGCCAGATTTTACAACTTCTGACAGTCACTGGTATTGCTGGCTCATTGCTTGCTTCCCTTAGAAAGATGGGATTTCAAAGCCAGAAGAATAACACATACAAAAAGTAAAAATAGCAGTAAAAATTTTCCTTTTTGTTTTTGTTTTTGGTTTTTTTTGGTTTTTTTTTTTTTTGGTTTGAACTAATTTGAAGAGAAAGATTTAAGGGAAACAGCAAGAAGGTGGTGTCAGACACTGGCAGAGACTGGTGCCTGTTGTTTGCACTTCTCTGGAAGAAAAAAACAAGTGAAAGGCTCAAAGAACACCATGTTGTGATCTAGCCAAGAGAACAAATCAGGTCAACTAGCAATCACACAACATGGAGGGGAAAAAACCCAAACCCCATCACTATTTAGGTAATTTACTGGAGATTATTTCATTGTCATAGCTTCAGTATTTCCTACCCAAATTATGCTATATGTTGCAAGTATAACAAATAGGGAAAAAATACAAGAAATACAATATTAATGTACCATCTAATGCACAACCAGGCTGTTGTGAACTTTATATGCTTCTGTTCTTCTGTTTGAAAGCAAACAGCAATACCAAAAACTAAAACTCATGATATGGCAAAACTAGCATGATTAATCCAGCTGCCAAACTTTGTACCATGTGCAATAGTCATCAGGTTTAACAAAATTACATATTTGAAAAAAAATGAAACAAGTTTTTAAGAGGTATGTAATAATAAACAACAGGAACTTAGAACATTTTTACTAAAAAGCAGCTGAAATCTTCTTGTAAGTTTAGCTTGTTTATGAGACTGCTTTGTGAAATGCAGGGTCCTAACAGCAACATTAGTATTCCTAACGATGAAACAGCTCACTGAGACAGTGGTTTGTGTATATATAAAAATGTTTACATCCAGGACATATAAAACTGCTGCTTCCTTAATAGTAACCACCTGCATGTTCTGGATATGGCAGCATGTATCAAGCAAACAACTGAAAATAACCACGTATGGATGCAGAATACAAAGTACCACCTAACAAGGAAGACGAACATGACAGTTGCTTTTCAGTTTGAATACTGGTGTAAGTCCTCTCAGACATTATTTGTATCACAATCATTTAATAATATAATTTAATTACAAAGAGGCAATATGCAATCTGATTGTATAAGTATATTAAATAAGCAATGAACTTCAAAAAACCAACCACATACTGAGGTTATAATGCACAGCAAAAAGTGCTTTTTAAATCTCATTTAAAAATTCCAAACCTGCATCTTCAGGAATTACTTCTATTTGAAACCTCCAGTAGCTTTAAAATATTAAACTCCCACTCCTCATAGTGACCCTTCATAAGACTAAGAATACAGGTACTATAACAAGAATTACTCCACTTTACTCAGTTAAAGCTTGTAGAAAGCTTACAAGAGAGCCTCTTACCAAAGCTTAGTACTGTGAATAAACTACTGAAACTAAACCATGACATTAATTCAATAGTCAAGAAGTTTCTATAACATGTATCAAAGACACAGCAACTACTCCCAAACAGCCACCAGCTCAACAAATAACTGAAATGCCAAAAAAAACCTGAATAAAACCAAAAACACTAGTAATACCAATAAAACCACTCTTTATAATCCCTGCTGTCACAGTTAAAATAAAAAAAACTTACTTTAAGAAGATAATCACACCTCCTAGATCACAACCACTCTTGAATATTTTACTGATGTTAAAGTGATTATAATTAATAATGTCTGGATTTTATTTTCAATTACTTTATAATAAAAATATCAACTTCTTAAAGGACACTGCTTTTGTCATCACTTTTACTAAGAATAATCTAAGAAATAACAAAGGCTATAACATCCTTGAGAGGCAAAGTAGTTAGCAAGAGGGTATTAGGACACACACTAAAAAAATTGGCTAAAGTACTGTTGCAAAATTTAGGACAAAACTGCAGAACCTATGAGAACGTAGCATTAACTAGAAAAAACCCAATATTTACCAAATACAGCTATGCAGCATACAGGTCGGATTAGTCTAAGCCACATGAGTGAAAAAAAGTAGTATTACAAATCCTACTTGTAGCATCATCTGAGTTTGTCTCCATAGAATCAAGAGGCCAAAGAGTTCCATGGTGGAGAACAGAAATAGGAAATACCTCAGCTGTTCAATCTACGTGATCCCAAGAGCATCACAGACCCAACAGAGGGAAAACCAGGATGTAAATTATACTGTTTCAGACTTGCAGGAATTATGACACTCATGTATTTATTTGTAAGATTACTTTCCAATTTCTTGCCCTTCAGCATATAGTTTAGAAGTTTGTTTGCTTATTTAAAAAAAAAAAATCCAATCCACCAAAAGTTACAGATGCAAGACAGAGCATGAAGTATCTGTATGCTTTGAGTTCAAGGTAGTTACAAAATTAAATAGCTCAAACTCTGCATGTATGTGACATCATAAAACAGATTTTCCTACAAGCATCAGGATTTCCTTTTATTCCTCAAAAAAAATTGTTATTTTTCTCTTATAGGTATAGATCTATTAGAAGTCCATAGAAACGGAATCCAATACTCCTCAATTCCCCAAATAATTATGGTCAGGCTTCATTTCCTGTAAAAGGCACTCTGGAGTTTCTTACCACCATCCCCATCTCTTAAACTCTGAACTTCAGAGTGCTTTGTTCTTAAGAACATTAAAACTGCAGATATGATGAGGCGAGATACACTGTTTAATGCTCCTGCTGCCGCCTCTCAGCAAGCAGAGGTGGTCCCAGGGAATACCAACCTTCTCCGTGAAGTCCAGTTTCATGTAAAAGCTCCAGTAAATTAATTTGCCACTCCAAAGTGACCAGATTCCTGTCACAATTGTGTAGCCACTCAACAGTCCCTAGCTTTCCCTCTAAATCCTTGGAGGACAGTTGTCAGCTTCAGAGCCTCTCCAGATAAAGCTATTGAGCACAAGGCAGGCAATTTTTCTCATCTGTGTATTTTAAAAACACACTTCAGCACCAAATGTTTAATCAAAGCTTGGAGCAATAAGAATCTATGGTGAGGTTTAAAGTTTATGATCTATTAAATTCATAAAAGAGAAAAATACATTCAAACATTATAAACGTTAATGCTCTGCTGGCAGCTAGACCATCCCATCACTGGAAGCTGTGGGTGAGCTGCCTGAACTGGAGTTTTGAAGCACTTGATCAGCTTTCATCAGCAACTGCTCCGGCCATTTTCATTTGTTCAACCACTTCAACAGTTGGTTCGCTCAGAACTGCTAAAGAGCAACCGACAACTTGGGAAGCAGGAAAGCCTGGCTTTCTCTTCCAAATGATGGACAAGAAGGACTGGTGACTGGATTTGATCTATTAACTCCAAATCTCGTAAGGCACAGTGACCACAAGTAATTGACCCATTTCACAAACTACAGATAATTCTCCTTTATCTGGTTTAAATGCAAAGCACATTTGGATATATTTGTTTCTTATTATGTACACGCACAATTAGAATTCATTTTATTTAACTAACTAAGTTAGCTAAAAGCTGTCTAAAGCATGGGTAATTATATTTCTTAAACATCACGAATCTAAGCTGCATAACTCCTTAAATAAATGCGTATAGATGTGTCCCCTCCTGCCTAGAAAGAGCTATGCTCAAATTAGACCAATTAGAATCAACTTTTCTTTAGGAAAAATAATTAAGCACAAATGCAAAATAAAATTAAAAACAATTATTTAATCAGGATTTCCTGCTCACTGATTTAAGTCATGATTAAAATTAACAATATAGTCATTCTGATTTCAGTCAGTCCCTCCAGCATGGACCCATCTCAAGGGTCGCACAGTCCCTGTCTTCCCCCAGCATCTTCAGCATGTCCAACTTCACTGAAGACCTTCTGTTCCCCTCTTCTAGGACTAAGTTTGAGGTGGATTAAAGCTTACAAGCAGTCATGTTCCTGCCACCTACCACATCCTCCTCAAGGAAAGCCTAGGTGCCAAGATTTTTCTGCTGGTATATCCTAGCACTCTGCTCAGGAATGAAAGAAAGGAGTAAGACCTCCAGAGAGAAGGTGCCTGGGAAGGAAGCAGACCCTTACTTGGTATCCCAAACAAAGCATCTCACTAAGGATAGAGTCAGGATGAAATTGAGGATCCAAAATACCTTCTGATAATGCTTCCCTACTGCTAGCGAACTTTGTCCTTAAGGACTGAACATAAAGTGCAGTACTTGTCATTTTCAGCAACTATTAGAAGTTTTGCACTTGCAACACTTGAAAAACTGGGTTATATTACAGTGGCCAGCTTCTGTTTAACTGCTCTCCAAGGATCACAACTGAAGTACTGGCATTCTCAACAGAAAGCCTGACCACTCTTCTTCCTCTACCCACCTTCATATCCACTTACAGCAATTTGGCAAACCAAATTTCCCTTCTCCTCTTTTACAGCTGAAACACACCAAGCCAAACAGAAAGAAGTTCATAAAGCTTTTCTTCCTCTCACTTGTGTGCTTTTATGCTTTTTAGCTACAGTTCAGGAAATACTCTACTGCATAAACACAATTTACTAACTTCAACATTTTTTCTTGTGTAAAAAAGCTCAGCATGGAAGCAAAAAATTTAGTATGGGAGTAAATGGTTTGGGAGCAAGTACTACTTCAAAACACAACCTTATACCAAGAACACAAAAAGCATAAAGGATTATTTAAGCCTGTCATATTTCCATAATCTCAATTCTTAAGGTAGCAAAATTCTATAGAACTAACTTCGATCATGGTGCACATACATATGGTAGTGTTTCCCAGCAGTCACAACAGTATTTTGCAATTATTTAAGATTATCAGGCTATAGGAAAACCCAAAGAAATGTCAAGACTGAAGACCACAGTTATTACTAACAAGCAAGTTTATTTCAGCTTGGTGGAGAAAAAAAATCACTTGCTGAAAGAAAAAGCAAACAAGAAAAAAAAATAGAGGGGAAAAAAAGAATGAGAGAAACAAGTTTTTTATCTGAATGGAGATAATAATCAAAAACATGCTGTCTTTATATCAATTCTCTCTCCATTTAAAATGGAATAGGTCAGTGGGAAATTCCATTCCAGGCAGAATAAAACAGAATTAAAACAAAACAGTTGGCCAAGGACTAATTTACTTTATTTGCTACAGCACTTGCCTTTTAGAAAACCAGATTCAAACAAGGATCTGTATTAAAAAAGGTTTCCTTTCCCATTTCTCATTTGGACAAGATCAGCTTACTATGAGAAGCACATCTTCAACAAAACCAGCAATAATATCACAAGCTAGAATTTGTGTGTATCACTGGCACAACATTAATCTCAGACAACACCTGCTCATGCTACAGCCAGCCTAAATAACCTTTTATGATTGCTGTGCTCATTCTGAGTTAAAATACGCCATCATTTTTAAATACAAAAAGTGTTCCTGTTCTTCTCTGCTCCCATAGAAACTGGCCAAATGCGTAAAATTTTTAATCTACAATTGAATGATAAAAACCAACAAACTTACTGAGAACTTACTGTTAAAGTAAATAAAGTAGCTGAGGTTTTACACTACAAGCAAACAACAGAAAACAACAACTCTGGAAGTTTTAATAAGATTCAGGTTGCTTTTGTGTTCATGGACTAATATACTGTATGTAGCATACAGATACAACCTGGCATCTAGAAGCGTTTTCTAGACTGGAAACTTAAGGAGAAAATAAACTGTACCTTTGTGCCACAAAGGTACACAACAACTAGCATCATATTTTAGGTAACAATAAATACAAATAATACACACTTATCAAATTTTAGGAAAAAAGTTACCAACAAAATTTGCTACCCATACAATATAACTTCTTCAAAGACTCTCAAATACATAGCATAGGTTTATTTACCATTTTGCCATCATATATTAATTTGCGCCCAAACCTGAAAACTGCTATTTGCATTCCTGTTGTGTTAATTCAAAGTTCTATTTGGAATTCTATTTTGCTTTTAGCAGAGTATTGAAAGCCAATAGCACACACAAAAAAAAATTTACAAAACATTATGCTTAATTACCAGACACTATAGCACTGCCCAGTGAGCCAACCATATCCTGGGCCGCACCAAAAGCAGTGTGTCTAGTACATGAAGGGAGGGGATTCTGCCCCTCTACTCCACTCTGCTGAGACCTCACCTGGAGAGCAGTGTTCAGCTCAGGGGCCTCAACATAAGGACACAGACCTGCTGGAAGAACCCAGACAAAGGCCACAAAGATGATCAGAGGGCTGGAGCATCTCTGCTATGGAGACATGCTGAGAGCACCGGGGTTGTTCAGCCTAGAGAAGAGAAGGCTCCAGGCAGACCATACAGCACCTTCCAGTACCTAGACGGGACCTATAAGAAAGCTGGACAGAGACTTTTTACAAGGGCATGAAGGGACAGGACAAGGGACAATGGCTTTAAACTGATACAGAGTAGATTTAGATTATATATTAGGAATAAATTATTTACTTTGAGGGTGGTGAGACTCTGGAACAGGTTGACCCTCTGGTAGTTGTGGAGTTGTGCCTGCTGCATCCCTGGAAGTATTCAAGGCCAAGATGAATGGGGCTTTGAGCAACCTGGTCTAGTGGGAGGTGTCCTTGCCCATGGCAGGGGGTTGGAACTAGATGATCTTTACAGTCCCTTCCAACCCAAGGCAATCTGTGGAATGTCTTCTGACTCTGCCTCGTCAGCACTGGCCTGAACATTCTCCATTTACAGAAGAGCACTTTGCAGGTATGCGCTTCAATATTTTAGTTACACACATAAAGCAACTGTCAAGAAGTCAAGAAACTTCAAACAGGAAACTGTGTGACTGCAATTATGTGAGCTATGGCACAAGATTTAGTCACACAATCACACATCAGTATGTAAAATAATACTGCATAACAGTCCTCCTAAATTCCTGATAACATCTACTGCAAGGCTCTCAGGTGACCACATATACCACATGTAAGTTATGGGTATATAAAACAACTGACAGAATGACAGACATTTACAAGCTACACTAAAATGCAAACAAGAGACAGTTCTTATACAGTAGAAACATACAGATGCAACTGTATTCAACTCCATCCCAGTCTTTTCATTTCAAAACCTCAAAACATAAATTCAAATCAGTACAGTGAAGCCATGAGGCCACTCTAGATCCAGATATAGAAGATAACATCCAATGGAAAATGTTGCTGCAATATTGCAGCGCATTTTAGAAGAACAAAACATTTTTAAAATATTATTTTCTCTAATTCCACCTGTATTTTCCAACTAGCCTCTTCTGATACTGACAAGGTATTGCCATTTTTTAAAAAATAAGTTTGTGCAATAGTTATAGACGCCAGAGCTTTTCTTTTTTGCTTTTTTCCTATTAGAGATTCAGAAAATATTTTTAGAACTTCCTAAATCAAGGTGTTGAGGGTTTCTGTTCTTAATAAACCAGAATCTTCAAATGCCCGTGTGAGACATGTGAGCTGATAACAGACTTTCAGAGGTGAGGTCAAATCAACCATGGCACATGCTGTACACTCTGTGAAGGCCTGTACTACCAAAGGCAACAGGGACATAACTCTCACAGGAGCCAACCAAAGGGATTTTCATCCACAAACATGAAGGCCAGGCTGGGAAAGAAGCTCTGCACAAGTGCCAAATGATCTCTCTCAGTAAATACTACCCACTCAAAAATGGCATCAGCAGCGATGCAGCTGTGATCCAGTATGGGCCAGCAGCCTTGTGCACTGCTCCAAAACTCACAACCTCCGTTAACATCACAAGGTATCACAAGTTTAGAATTGATGACGGCACAGGCTCCTATAAACACACTGTTCTGCAAATATGGCATGCTTACTAGTTCGATCTGGCATCAATCTTTCATGTATATAATCCAAAATCTATGAATAAACTGATGTATTTATATTTCAGGGCCTACTGATTTCCGGAAAGATACTTCATTGTAAAATGTATACACATAAAGTAGGATGTGTTGATAACATCTCACAAGCATGAATGCAAAACATAAACCCAAGTATGGCAGCTTACGCTCATTTTCAAAGAGAGCTACCTAGTGGGGACACACAATTAAATGCAACCCAGGAACACCATGCAAATATAGCACATTATAGTACCAAGCAAACACCAAGGTTTTGGTTACTTTTAACTCCATAATCTGTATTAGAGGATGCAAATTACAGTATCCAGAAAAATCTAAGAGCATGAGTTGTAAAAAAGAAAAATGTAAAAAGCATCATCATGTTAAAAATTAGTTTCACAAAAAATATTTTTCTTTTCTCAATAGAGGTACTCAAGGATCACCATTTTTCATTAAAATAAAGATACATAATTTATGCTGCAATAATAATTTCAAGTTTGTATAGCAGGTATTTGAAATATATCCAAAAAATACCCTACATATACATATTACATGCACACAGATTCATAATAAGAGTTGCAACACTGAAGAAACCTACTCTCAATAAACTTAAAACTATAAATTTGGCTGGCGGTTGTCATTTTTCTAAGAGCTTTGGTTTCCCAGAGAAGATGTGCACAAAATGCCTGCCACTTTACTCAGCATCTTTAATATATACCATAATTCCTTCCCAGGTATTTTCTAGAGCATTTCATGTCAATCTACCTGCAGGAGCGTGTGCAAAAGTGACACAGAGATACAAGTCTGACAACTACCGGTGTGGAAAATGGAGAAACTAGACTGCGTTATACACTTTCAGGATGTCGAATCCGCGTTACCAAGTCCCTACACTGCATATCAACAAAAAAAAAAAACCTCCAAGAAAACCCAAAAAGCAAGCAAGCAATTACAGGAAGACCTAAACAACAAAGACTCCCCATCTTCGCAACTATTTCTATTTTAAGTTAGCAAGTTTCCTGCTTGGGTGACGACGTTTTGCAGATGCTACAAGAAACGCTACACAGGATTCATTAAACTGGGGCAAACCAATTATAATTATACAACTACTCTGTATGCAAGTATCTGTGCATAAAAGTTCTCCTCCGCCACTAACCGGCGTTCACCAAGTAGTTATTTCAGCTAAAAGCGCCGAGCAACTCACTAGCTGTATAACTGCTACATCTTGTGGCAACACATTTCAACACAAGGAGGAAAAGCAGACAATACCCGAAAGGGAACAGCGAAGGGACTTGTTTGCTCATAACCTTCATACAGATATTCCCTGCAAACACCCACAACACCCTGCTGTCGCTGTCGGTGTAACACAAGAGGGGAGGAGCAGGGGAGGGAGGAGAAAAATATTATCATCGAAGGCGTGATGGAGGACAGGAGAAAGTTGCAGTCATTCCGTGGCGGCCGCAAGGCGCCCTGTCACTTCTGGCCGCAAAACCGGCCGCCCCCGAGGGCGCTTTCCCCATGGGGACGAACCTCCGGTGTCGGCCCCTCTCCTTCCCACCTCCATGATGCCGAAAGTGCCCAACTCCCTCCAGCAACAGCAGCTGCATCCTCCGGCGCAGCACTTCTACTTAGCCGCTGGCGGAGGGGAGCCTATTTCGGGGAGGACGCGGCGAGCGGCCGCACGAAGAGACGCGACCGGCTGCGGCAGGCGGACGGCCCGGCGACGGAGGGAGCACGGCCGGTCCCCCCTCCGCGGCCCGGCGCGGGGGGGAACAACGAGGCGCCGCCGGGCTGACGAGCGGGCGGGGGCGGCGG